>PVLD010000474.1:0-281186 GCA_004027595.1 Dinomys branickii
ACTTTTCAGTAGGATGAGGTCCCAATTATTGATTCTTTGAAGTGTTTCCCTTGCAGTTTCATTTTTGTTCATGAACTCTCTGCCTACTCCTATGTCTTCAAGATTTTTACCTACTTTCTCTTCCAATAGGTTTAGAGTTTCTGTTTTAATGTTGAGATCTGTGATCCATTTTGACCTGAGTTTGGTGCATGGTGATAGATTTGGGTCTATTTTCAGTTTTCAGCAAGAGGCAAGCCAGTTTTTCCAGCACCATTTATTAAACAGGTCATCTTTTCTCCAGTGAGTTTGGTTGGCCCCTTTCTCAAATATTAGGTAGCTGAGTGGGTTTTTCATTATGGTTGCATCTTCCAGTCTGTTCCATTGATCCTCAGGTCTGTTTTTTAGCCAGTACCAGGTTGATTTTATTACTGTAGCTTTGTAGTATAATTTCAGGTCAGGGATTGTGATTCCACCTGACTTGTCCTTGTTGCCCAGGATTGCTTTTGCTATTCTGGGTCTCTTCTGGTTCCGGATGAATTTAAGGCACATTTTCTCTAGATCTGTGAGGTATGATAATGGTAGTTTAATGGGAATTGCACTGAATCTGTACAACAGTTTTGGTAGTATGGCCGTTTTCACAATGTTAGTTCTTCCTAACCATGAGCAGGGTATGTTTTTCCATTTATTGAAATCCTCTTCAATCTCTTTTTTCAGAGTACTGTAGTTTTCACTGAATAAATCTTTCACATTCTTTGTTAGATTGATTCCTAAGTATTTCAATTTCTTGGATGCTGTTGTAAAAGGTATGGTTTCCTCAATTTCTCTCTCAGTCTGTTTGTTGTTTGTGTACAGGAATGCTATTGATTTTTGGGTGTTGACTTTGTATCCAGCTACGCTGCTGAATTTGTCAATTAATTCCAGGAATTTTCTTGTGGAGTTTTTGGGGTCCTCCATGTATATGTCATCTGCAAATAGTGATAGTTTAACTTCTTCTTTTCCTATCCTTATTCCTTTTATTTCTCTATCTTTTCTAATTGCTCTGGCTAATGCTTCCAGAACTATGTTGAATAGGAGTGGTGACAATGGACATCCTTGTCTTGTTCCTGACTTTAAAGTGAAAGTCTTCAGTTTGTGTCCATTTAGTATGATGTTGGCTGTTGGTTTGTCACAGATGGCTTTGATCAGATTGAGGTAGAGGCCATCTATTCCTATTTTTTCTAGGGTTTTTAACATGAATGCATGTTGGACTTTATCAAAAGCCTTTTCTGCATCTATTGAGATCATCATGTGGTTTTTGTATTTGGCTGTATTGATATGATGTATTACATTAATTGATTTGCAAATATTGAACCATCCCCACATTCCTGGAATAAATCCAACCTGATCATGGTGTATAATTTTCCTTATGATTCGCTGTATTCTATTTGCTAGTATTTTGTTGAGTATCTTTGCATCTATGGTCATTAGAGAGATTGGCCTATAGTTCTCTTTCTTGGTTGGGTCCTTCTCTGGTTTTGGTATCAGTATACTTGCCTCCAGAAATGTGTTAGGGAGAGTTGCTTCCTTTTCTATTTCATTGAAGAGTTTGAGGAGTGTTGGCATTAAATCTTCTCTGAATGTTTTATATAATTCTGCTGTGAATGGATCAGGGCCTGGGCTTTTCTTTGTTGGTAAGGTTTTAATGACATTTTCAATCTCATTAATTGATATTGGGTTGTTCAGGATTTTTAAGTCTTCCTGATTCAATTTTGGTAATTTGTACATTTCCAGGAATCTGTCCATTTCTTCTGAATTTTCTATCCTATGGGAGTACAGATTTTCAAAGTAAGTATTAATGATCTTTTGAATTTCTGTGGGATCTGTAGTGATTTCATCCTTTTCATTCCTTATTGCATGAATTTGAGTTCTTTCCCTTCTTTTTTTGATAAGGTTGGCTAGGGGTTTATCAATTTTATTTATTCTTTCGAAAAACCAACTCTTTGAAGCTCTTATTTTTTGCAGAGTTTTCTTCATCTCAATTGCATTAATTTCTGCCCTGAGTTTTATAATCTCCTCCCTTCTTTGGGTTTTTGGTTTGGCTTGTTGCTCTTTTTCTAAAAGTTTGAGGTGTAGCATTAGGCTATTTACTTGCTCTCTTTCTGTTTTCTTTATATATAATTTCATCGCTATAAATTTCCCTCTCAGCACTGTTTTCATTGCATCCCACAGAATCCAGTAGGTTGTATTTGCATTTTCATTTATTTGTAGGTATTGTTTAATTTCTACTTTAACTTCTTGTGCGACCCATTGGTTATTCAGGAAATTGTTGTCTAATTTCCAAGTGTTTATGCGGTTTTTGGAGATCTCTTTGTCATTAATTTCCAATTTCATTGCACTGTGGTCCAATAATATGAATGGGATAACTTCAATTCTTTTTCATTTAGGTAGATATGCTCTATGGCCTAAAGTGTGGTCAATTTTAGAGAAAGACCCATGCGCAGCTGAAAAAAATGTGTATTCTGATGTTGTGGGGTGGAACACTCTGTATACATCTACTAAGTCCATTGTTCACACTTTTGGTTCAGGACTGTTATTTCTTTGCTGAGTTTCTGTCCAGTTGACCTGTCTCTTTGCGTCAGAGGGGTGTTTACATCCTCTATTACAATAGTGTTATTAGTTATTTATTTTTTCATGTCTGTTAAGATTTGACTTGTAAAGTTTGGTGCCCCATTGTTTGGTGCATAAATGTTTAGGATTGTTGTCTCTTCCTCTTGCAGCTTTCCCCTAGCTAGTATGTAATGGCCTTCTTTATCTCTTTTGATTGTTTTTGGTTTGAAGTTTACATTGTCTGCAAACATAACAGTTACCCCTGCTTTTTTCTGGGGACCTGTTGCATGGAGAATTGTTTTCCATCCTTTAACTTTCAGCCTGTGGATTTCTTTTTGCGTAAAATGTGTTTCCTGTATACAGCATATCGTTGGATTGTGTTCCTTAATCCACTATGCCAATCTTTTCCATTTGACTGGTGAATTGAGGCTATTTACATTAATGGTTATAATGGTTATATGTTGGCTTATTCTAGTCATGTTATTTACTTGTTGTTGTTTTCCTTCTTTTGCTGTCTGTTTACTTGCTTGTTCTGTTTAAGGGTTTCTTTCTATTGTTGTTCTTGAGATTGTGGTCACTTTTTTATTTGTTTAGAATATCTTTTAGTGCTTTTTGCAATGCTGGTTTGGCATTCATGAAGTTCTTCAGTTGTTCTTTGTTGTGGAAATATTGTATTTGTCCATTGAATTTGAAGGATAGTTTTGCAGGATACATCAGTCTGGGTTGGAAGCTGTTTTGTCTCAGAATCTGTAATACCTCACTCCGAGCTCTTCTTGATTTCATGGTTTCCATTGAGAAGTCTGCTGTGATTCTGATGGGCTTTCCTTTATAGGTAATCTGTTTCTTTTCTCTAGCAGCTTTCAATATTGTGTTCTTTTTCTGGATGTCTGGGATCTTGACTATTGTATGTCTGTGTGTGGTTTTTTTGGGGGGTTGTGGCTCGTTGGGGTTCTATATGCCTTGATTAACTGTACTTCAGTATCTTTTACCATGTTTGGGAAATTTCCTTCTATTATTTCAGCAAATATTCTTTTTATATCATTTGTGTTGTCGCCTGCTGTTTCACTGACTCCTATTACTCGAATATTATTTCTTTTTGCCTCATCTTGCAGCTTTTGGATTGATTTTTCTTGGATCCTTGATGACTTTATGAGATCCTTCCTTTCACGCTCATTAGCTGTCATGCTGTGTTCAAGATCTGAAATTCTATCTTTGGCTTCATTTAAGAGGTTTTGCCAGCTTTCAGTGGAAGTTTTCAATTCCTGGCAATCTCTTTGGACCTGTTTCATTCGTGGTTATTCATTCCTAAATTGCTCTTGTAACGTTTCCATTTGTTTCCTATTTTCTTCTATTCTTTTATCTATTTCTTCTCTATGTGTGTGGAACATTTCTCCCATTATAGTTTTCAGTTCATTTTTTGTCTGAGAGATTGTTTCTGTTTTAATCTCTTTTGTGGCCTGATGGAGTTGTTTCGTTACTTTGGATGTAATCATTTCAGAAATTGCAGGTATGTGGCTTATTTCTGCTTTAATCTCTTCTGTGGCCTGATGGAGATGTTTCTTTATTTTGAATGCAATCGTTTCGGAACTTGCAGGTACATGGCTTCCTAGTTCCCCTAGATCATTCCATCCAGGACTTGTTCTAGGTGGGGTTGATTTCTGAGACTGCGTTTTGTTCTTCTGTCTTCCCATTTTGGATATCAGATTCAAAATATTGAGCTATAAATTACCCAGGCAGTTCACCAGGCAAAGGTCCATTGCAAAGGTTGTTCCAATGGATCCCTCTCTTCGGGAGAATGCCCCTTAAGCTTTCTGCCAAGAGTTCCGCTCAAAAGGCTGCTCAGATGCTGCTTTGTGGGCCAAGCTACTCCCTACCCAGAGATCCAGGTCCGAGCGCGCACATGTCTCACCTGCCCAGAGGTCCGTGCAGGCAGAGGGGCCGCCTAGATGTTCCTCTGTGGGTCAAGCTCCTGCCTGAATCAGAGATCTGGTCGGGGCACGCACACAGCTCACCCACCCAGAGGTCCGTACAGGCAAAAGGGCCGCCCAGATGTTCCTCTGTGGGCTGAGCTCCTCCCCGACTCAGAGATCTGGTCGGAGCATGGACACAGCTCCCATGAAATCTAATTTATGCAATTGCTTAGTATATAATGAAACTATAAAGTAGGACTTGATTTGTTAACATGAAATAATACCTAAGACATATTAAAGGGTTAAAGTTAAATAAATAAACCTATTTAATGCAACCATGTCAGTACAAATTAAAAAGTATGGACATACAAATATATACACATCTGTTCATATTTATAATTATTTTTAGAAAGATACAAAAAAGATTGTTCATTATTAGCAGTATCATGAATAGAAACCTGGTCAGGAATACATAAGACAAAGAATATTTTACTTTTCAGATATTTTAACACTTTATTTTGTTCACATAAACTTAAAGAAAACTCATTGATGGGAAAAAATTATTGGACTAAAAAGTCAAATGCACTTTGCATGTTTTAATCATGGAAGGAGAGCTGTGATCTATTTTAAAATTCCTTAGTGCTCACCGCAGCTGCCAGTCTCTCATCTGTTGGTGGAATCACTGGGTTATAACATGACAGAGTTTCATTAATATGAGCACAGAACACTCTCCTCTCCCTTACTCCATCAGTGCTCTCTGACTGACTTCCACCCAGTCAGAACAAGACAGTTCCAAGTTAGCATGCATTCATTCACCCATCTACCAATTCATTTGTCTCCTTAAAATTTCCATCAGAAGCAGCAACAAAATCATTAGAAGCAGCTGATGAAAACATCACGATGGTGATGGGTGGTGGAAAGAGAATTTCTAGAGACAACAATGCTTGTGAACAGGTATTTGTATTATTTAAGAAAGCTCTTGAAGCTCTGGCTAGAGTTGGAACACAGTCTTGGTTTTGCTCCCAAAATCTTTTATTCTTTTTCTTACATCAAGATGCCTTTAGAAATAACAGTGTCCTGGCAGTCAGTATTCACAGACCGGAAGGTGGTTGCTGATATCAATAATGCTGCTTTTAGTATAATATGCACAAATGTGTTATTTTTTATCATAACATAAAATTTATATTTCTACATAATGAAACTAAATGACATGATTATTTTCACCTTTTAGGTGGTTCACTGAATTCTCCCCCAAAAGTGGTCATATTTCATGTATACATCATTCAATTAAGTCTATGGCCATTTAAAACATCACATTGAACTTACTTTTGTATGATGCTGCTAATGTAGAAACACTCAAGCTCCTCTATGATATACTGTTTAAAGTTGTTTTAATTTCTCTTTTTAAAAAATGGTAGGATATGACTTGCTCCTCAGTAGGGTTGATTCTACTGGTCCAAGACCAAAGTTCAGAATTCTACTGTAAGAGTTCAGGATACTGGAGACCATAAAAGTGAACTAAGCCTAAAAACCAGAGGGAAAATGCCCAAAAACAATATAAACAGAAGTAATATAAGACCACCCAATATAAAGCTAAGGAAAACAAAAACTTTAAAGTGGGAACATAAAGAGCAGTGTGGTGTCAGAAAGATGAGCTAAGTTAAACTAGGAGAGAAAGCCAGGATGTCTTAGGCAACTGCTCGAAGCCAGCATGAGGCTGCTGTCTGTGACAAAGTCCAACCAGGCAGGAGAAGGGTGCACAGCTGTTTCTGTTGTGCACAGTGTGTAAAAGTGAGCAAAGATACAAGGAAAAGCTATACAGCAGGTCTGCTCTGTCCCAGGGAAGTGGTTTGTTGTGTATAATTTTCTGAAGCTCTAAGGAGCAGATTAAGTAGGTAAGCTTCCACTTCACTGTACTGTTCCTTCCCAGTGCATTGTCTTTCTCTAACCTCTAAGCAGCCTGCCCTCAGTCAAACCATGGACACATGAAGACACATCACAAAATCACTGCAAATCACACAAAACAGTAAGAACAAAATAGTTAAGACCAAAGTTAGACGATGAATCTTGGAAACAAATTACGGATGTCAGTGTTAAGATTCCTCTCACCTAATGACTCTCCACACCTTCTCATCCAGGGACAGGGGGATACTGTATTATTAAGTCGGTTATATTCCGAGTAAAACTCCCAATAAAGCAATGTACTCTCTTCTTTATTCATTTTAAGGTATTTTAATGGATTCATAGTAAGTGCTATGCTTATGGGCTTAGTGTGGGATTTCAATACATGTAAGCAATATGTAATGTTCAGATTGGGGTAATAGGTATATCTATCTTTTCAGACAAGATACATGTGCTTTCTTTGTCTCAGGAGCATTCAAAACCTCTCTAGTAGTTACATTAAAATATTTGATCAATCGTTGTCAACTATGTAATCTCCTGTTTTAAATAGCTTTAGAGGTTGTTCTCCCTAACCGGCTACATTCATAGCCATTAATCAGTCTTTCCCCATCGCTTCCTTTTCAGATCTCTTCTCAGGTTTATTACTTTGTTTTTAATAATGACATTTTATCAGTTATTTTGTTTTACAAATCTATATTGACTTCCACTTGTACACATCACAAAGACATTCCAGGAGCTATCTGGTCTTTACTTTTATGGAGATTACAATACAGTAAAAGAAAAACCAGCGATCTTTCTAAAATAAGCTTCCTACTACAAAGAAATAAAGAAAGGTGTCTTAGAAGCAGAAATAATGGAAAGTGGGGTGGAGAACAGGAACTCATACAGGCAGTTAGTATTTCTTGCAGCACAGGTATTCTATGTAATTAAATCAGTCACTCTATATAAGATTAGGGTATGACTTTTGAATTGTAAACACTATAACAAAATAGCACATACCCCATAGAAATTAGACAAACACTTTCATGCTCCAGTTTTTCAGTTGGAAGTAAAAAACCGGTTACAGACACTTGGGTAAGATCTCTCACTTACGAAAATAATTAAAATGCTACCGAGAAGGGTAGGGAGAGCTCATATCTGAGCTGAAAGAATGGACAGTGTCCAATTCTGCTCCATCCCAGGTCTTCAATGCCTAGGATTTAAGTAACTCACCATCTTCACACTTTCCCTAGAATTTAAAAGGCTTGGAATCACAGCCACATTGCTAGTTACCAGGACCTCCTGTAAGAGGTCCTGTAAAATATAGAACTTGTCAATATTGGAGGATTAAAATAGAGAGAAATTCATGACCTTGAGTGGAATGTGTGATCTGTTTTAAAAAGTGGGTTTCTCCCTGATGAGTACATATTTTGACATAATTCAGGAGAAAAACTGGCCAGTAATCATTAATACATAGAAAGAAAACTTGAATTTCAGTATCTCCTGTCTGAGGCTTCCAGACTGCCCCAGCACCAGGTCTGCCCCTGTCTCATGTGTCCTCTAGGGCTAATAGACCTTGCGAATTATATTAATGTGCTGCTGAAGTCTGAGGTGTCCCCTTGTAAGACAAGTAAAGAGTTGGCAACTGTGACTGATCTATTAATATTCTATTTGTATCAGTCAGGGTTTACTAGGGAAATAGATATAGCACAAGATATATAAATGTATAAGTGATTATAAGTTTGACTTACAGTGGTCAGCCACAGCAGTGGACAAGGAAGCTTGCAAAGAGTGTCTGGAGATTGAAGACCCCAGTCTAAGGCCTGGAGCTCACTGCAGTACCCATGCACGTTCTTATTAGGAGGCCAATGGGTCTATGACAGAATGACGACAAATCTATGATGAAGGCCAAAAATATACACAAGGCTGAAGAGCCCCAGGCAGAAGCAAAACAATCTGCACCATAAGCCAGGAGATGACCAAGATGAAATCAAAGACTGAGATCCTCTGAAGAACCAGCCATCAGTCCTTCCTCATTTCCCTTTTATTGTGTATAGACCTCGC
Source organism: Dinomys branickii (assembly GCA_004027595.1). Lineage (NCBI taxonomy): Eukaryota > Metazoa > Chordata > Mammalia > Rodentia > Dinomyidae > Dinomys > Dinomys branickii. The sequence continues at coordinate 8,421 of PVLD010000474.1, forward strand.
ACCCAGAGGGGTGTGGTCCTGTACACCCACACCATCTCTAGGTCTTCCCCTTGCAGGGGCTCAGAATGAATACAAAGTAAGGACCCCGGCTCCCTGATGAGTCACTTAGTTAGCCTTCTAAAATTCTCAAGTTGACACAATGAACAACATCCTAGAACAGTAAGGGCACATCCTTTTCATCCCAGGATGTAGAACTGCTGAGTCACTTAGTTAAACTTTTAGGCTCCTCAAATTGATAGGTGTATCAACCATAACACTCTTACTGCCATAACAAATTTTCAAAAACCTAGTAGTTCAAAATCCCAATTTGTTATCTCTAAATTTATATGGGGCAGAAGTCTAGGCACTGTATGTGGTGTGGCTGTTTCCTGCTGAGAGCTCCACAAGGAGGAAATGAAAGTGTCCATCAGCTTGCATTTTTTTTTTTTTTTTTTTTTGTCTTGGGACTCTGGAGAAAGCTACTTCATGCAGGTTATGGGCAGAATCCAGTCCTTGTGATTGTAGAGAGGAGACATCCTTGTTCACTGAGTTTCCTCATTCAGATTATGTGCAGAACTCAGGTGCTAGTGGTTATAGGAATGTCATATCTTGTTCTTATTTTCAGTGAGGACACTCCCTGCCCACTCTCTGGCCCCACTTGCACACTGACCCTCCTATCTTCATACCAGCACAGGGGCTTTGATGTCTTCTTAGCTTTGAACATCTCTTACCCTTCTGATTATTTCAATTGTGGAGATAATTATGTACTTTTAAAGCTCATATGGTTAGATGAGCTTCTCATCTGCTAGAGTATGTCCCTGTTTGCTTCTGAGAGGAGAAAGTTCTCAGCAGAATTTGTGATAGAACCACTCAAGGTAGAAAACTATCTTTTGGTTGTAAATACTCTACAAAAGAAGGTGTTATTAGGGCTGGAGATGTAGCTCAGTAACACAAGTGCCTGTCTAGCAAGTGCAAGGTTCTGAGTTTGATTCCCAGTACCAAAAAGAAAAGAAGGTATCATTACCAAGAAAATATAGAACAATGACTTTAAGGTCTCTGACTTTATTTTTACTTATTTTTTATTTTAAAGATAAAAGAATGAAAATATATTAGCAAACACATACACATTTATAAAATAACACATAAACAATGCAAGTAAAGCAGAATTTCAGACAAGGCGATAGGAAATTATGGTTATTGTATTACATATTGATATCTTCAAATTGGTTATTCAAATAAACATATACAAGTAAGATTGATCAATTAAACATGAACTGTTCCTTTCAATAAAGCAATAGAAATCAGTAGCACAACTATCTTTGCTAACTTGTATGTATGTATGTATATATATATTTTTCCCCTTCTTTCTTTTCTCTTTTCCCTCATCCCAGTTATTTCCTTTTGAGCATTTTTCCCTTCTACAATATCTATTGTACCTGCTAGATTTTATTCACTCTTTCAGGTTCTTACAGTGGTGAGATGATACAGTGTTTACACATGTGGGTCTGGTTTATTTCCCTTATGAGTATGGACTCTAGTTGCACCCATTTACCTATAAAAGCCTCGAGTTTATCTTTCTTTATAGCTGGGTAATATTCTATTATATAAAAACACCCCAAGTTTTTTATCCATTCCTCAGCTGATGGGCATTTGTGTTGCTTCCATAATTTAGCTGTTACAAATTGTGCTGCTGTAAACATGGGTGCACATATACCTCTGTGGTGGTTTAATTGTTCTGGGAAGATACTCAGAAAGGGAATAGTTGGGTTAAATGGGACCACTAATCCTAGTTTTGCAAGGAATCTCCACACTGATTTCCACAGGGGTTGCACCAGTCTGCACTTCTTTTTTTTTTTTTTCCGGTACCGGGGATCGAACTCAGGACCTTGCGCTTGCCAGGCAAGTGCTTATGCCACTGAGCTATACCCCCAGCCCCCAGTCTACACTTCTCCCAAGTGGAGAAGGCTCCCTTTTTCCCCAAGGCCCCACCAGCATTTGATATTGGTTCATTGCTTCATGATAGCCATTCTTTCTGGGGTGAGGTGGAATCTCAGTGTTATTCCAGCTCGCCTCTCTTGAATGACCAGTGATGATGAACATTTTTTATATATATTATCTATCACTTGTATTCTTCATCTGAGAAATGTATATTTATCTCAGATGCCCATTTTTGTAAAGGGTCTTTGAATATGGGGGGCCTGATTTTTAAAAATTCTTTATATGTTCTAGATAAAAGTCCTTTGTCTAAAGGACAGTTGGCTAAATTTTTGTTTTCCAATTTATGGCTTTTCTTTTTACTCTGCTGGTGATTTCTTCAGATGTGCAAAAACTTTTCAGTAAGATGAGATCCCAGTTGTTGATTCTTTAAAGTATTTCCTACGCAGTTTGTTTTTGGTTCATGAACTCTCTGCTTACCCCTATGACTTCAAGATTTTTACCTACTTTCTCTTCCAGTAGATTTAGTGTTTTTGTTTTAATATTTAGATCTGTGATCCATTTTGAGTTGATTTTGGTGCATAGTGATAAACATAGGTCTAGTTTGAGTCTTCGGCATATGGAGAGCCAGTTTTCCCAGCAGCATTTGTTAAAGAGCCTATCTGTCTTCCAGTGAACTTGTTTGACCCCTTTGTCAAAGATAAGGTGGTTGAGTGTGTTCATGGTAGTGGGTGCATCTTCCAGTCTGTTCCTTTGATCCTCAGGTCCATTTTTTTTACCAGTACCATGTTGATTTTATCACAGTAGTTTTGTGCTATAATTTCAAGTCAGGGATTGAGGTCTCTGACTTTAGAACATCTGTAAACTAATATTCTATACTCAAATTTTCTGTGGGATTACAGTGTGGAAGATTTTGAATGCCATTAGTCTGCCAGTCTCAGCTTGTTTTCAGTATGGAAACTGGAAGAAACGCTTTAGCTATGGCCAAAGGAAATGAGAAAACATGACGAAATGGGGCTGAAGAACACAATCTATGACTGGTAGCTAAGAAACTTTATCTGTTTTTTGATGATGTTTTAAAACTGAATTTTAATGTTTCTAGAAATGCAGGAATGGCGCATATATATATATATATATATATATATATATATATATATATATACTAGTTGAGTATTTCTCATGTTCCACATTACACAATTAGCTTATATCCTGTCTCTGGAAACATTTGTGTTTGCAAAGAGTATGAGAAAATGGGTGCTGTGGGAGACAAACAGGAGGCAGTTGGCACTTATTTGGTCAATAGAGAGTAGAAGTGTTGTAATTCTAGCCTTCCCATCCCACAACAATCTGAAACTACTAATAAACCATCTTTTGTATTTTACAACCAAAAGAAAGTTTTCTACCTTGAGTGATTCTATCTTAAATTCTCCTGATACCTTTCTGCTCTAGACAGGGAATAGGGACATGCTCCACCAGATAAGCACTAAAATCTCTCCCAGGCATAACTAATTAGCATATAGTAGGGATCATTAGATGTTTATTGTGAGTTCCATTAATCTGTGTCTTTCTTCATGAATACACTCCTTTATTGTTCACTAAAATGACTACAGATGAAGGTCCTTGTGCTTGGTGTCTATCATATGAACAAATTGTTACATAAGTTTATAAGTGACACAGAGAGGAAATAGCTGAGAGCAGAGATGCTTCAGCCAGACTGGTGAGACTGGAGTATTGGTCCTGCCGTTTATCAACCGCTTACAAAGTGAGAAAATTATTTAACCTACTGTGGCTCAATTTTCCCATTTGTAAATTACAGAAAGTACTGGGACCTACTATCAAGGATTTGAAGAGCAAGGAAATTAGTAAATATAAGAAGATCACTTGATATCTAGTACTTAATAAATATTGACTATCATGATTAAAACTTTTGTTTTATAATACCTGTGATTTCTTAAAAATTTAATGTATTTGTAAAATAGTATTAAATGTTTTGGTTTTTTGAGTGCATTATAGCTAAGATAGCTCAGATAATTGCACTACTCTTTTCTATTAGTTCAATGAAAGGAACAGTTAGTGCTTATATTGTGTGATCAACTTGGCATGCTTATATCTGGTAATCTGAGCAGATTTGAAGATAACAACATGCAATATAATAACCATGTTAATTTCCTATCATCTTGTTTTAAAATTCTGTATCATTTTCATTGTTTCCATTTAATTCTCTTTAAAATTGAAAAAAAACATCCCCTGGCTCTTCATAAGGAGCACGGTGACCATGAATGACACCAAAAGGAAACTGACTTTATGGGAAATGGCCACAAATTTTAATGTTGGAAGTGTGGAGTGAAGACAGGAGAATAAACGTACATATAGGTACAGAGAAATAAAACTTCACAGAGTTATATCTTAGAGGTGGATTTTTGATAACAATAATGAACCTTAAACTTCCAAAATTTCCTAGTATTATGTTGCTATAGTTTGAATCTGTTTTCTTCAGCAAAATGATTGCTGAACGTTCATAACCAGAGCCGCAGTATGAAGAGGTGGAACCTAGTAGGAAGTGTTTGAACACTCGCGCCCTGAGCTCTCGCATGGATGAAGGCCTTCCTTTTACTTGCACTCGCTTCTGCTAGTCTGGATGAGTTAAACGGAGGAGCAGGTTGCTGTGAAGTGAGGCTCACTCCCATGTTTCTCCTCTTCCATACCTGCCTACGTCCCCTCCTCTTTCCTCCATGAGTTAAGGCAGCATGAGCACCTTATCAGTAGCTCAGCAGAGGTCAGCGTCATGTTCTTGAGGTTCTAAAACCATAAATCAAAACAGACCGTTTCAGTTATAAATTTTCTAGTCTCAGACACTGTTATAATAGCAGGAAGTGTGCTGACAAGGAGACTCTTCCGAAATTTAGAAAGACCTAGCAATGTACAAGCCTACTCTGGTGCTGCTTATTTTGTAACTGTTTTATCGATAAAAGTATACCAGAACAAGTAGTCAGGTCTCCCTGCATTTTTTCCCGCTCCCTCAAACAGTATTTATTCTTTGGAAATGAATGCATCCAATCAAACTCCTCAGATACGCATGTGGTTAAAAAGTGTTCCATTAAACAAGGATAAATTTGGATCATTTCCAGGATAATGGATGCACCTTGGATCCCTAATGTTAAACACACAAGCTTAAAATTGTGTGGTCTCTTATATTAGCGACCCAAAATGCAAACAATTCAAAACACAAAATAAAAGGTAGACAGTAGGAAGTGTGGTGATATACCTTTGGAAAACGACAAAAGGAATGAGATTTCTTGGGAGGGTGGACGGGGAGATCCGAAGAGCAGAGGGCGATGTAAAAAGAATTAAGATGTGTCATGTACATGGAGCAACTATACATGCAAAGAATGGATTTATTATGTACTGCAAACATATACTAATTAAAAAGTATTCCCACTGAACCTTTCTGTAAGTTTCTGTGGTACTGAAGTTATTTCTACCTATTGACAGGAAACACTGTTTCTCAAGCCATAGACCCACTTATGGCTGCAAGCTCCTCTCTCCCATAGCAATCACATTTAATGGTGGTTACATCCGGGAGTTTCTGCCTCCTAATGATTTCAGCAACACTCTTTTCTCTGCCTCTCCTGCCATATCTTTGTTCAGAGATGTGTCTCTTTTTACTGAATGTAGTGGGTTTTCTCATAGCTGATACCAGAGCCTCCGCCCTCACCACTGTCCCTCCTCCTTTCATATTATTGCTATAAAATCCAAACGTAGTCATAATTATCTGCTTTATACACCCTTCAATTACTTTCCCCTTGCTGTAAGATAAAGTCTAATTCATCACATGAAAATTTAAAATATTTCATAATCAAGCCAACATCTCTCAGTATAGTCCATCTGTGACCACTTGCTTGTTCCTTGCAACTGTAAGACCCAACTTTTTCTGTATATTCTGCCCTCCTTCACAGTGCCTTACTTGCTTGCCCATTCATTCTGTTCCAGGTAATGATGTTGTCCACTCCACCATCTTTCTATCTGGCTCACCATAACCTGTCTGGTGAATTTCAAGTCATGTTTTTAGAATTAATTTAAAAATGAAACAATTATTCTTGCATTAAAAAATTTTAATAATATCCTTAGAATTAGGCCCTTTCCTTCATGTACCTGTTGTTTTTGTTTATAACTCTTTTTTGATCATTAGATTTTATTTTATTTTCTCCATTGAAATCCCCAAGCCTAGCACATTTTTAGAAGACAGAATATCTTAATAAATTTTTCCTGAAGAAATATCTTAAGGAGCCAGATAAATGAAGAGAGATAAAGAAACGGTTGCCTAGAAGTTACTCATGAATGAATCTTGTACTTTCAAAAAATGTTTTAGTAAAGATGTCATTAATAAGAGCCTTTCTTCTGTATTAATCATTTGAGCACTTATCATAGTATAGAACATATTTTAAATAATTGTTTGGATATTATTGGCAAGGATGAGGTAAAACGTACTCAATTTAACTTCTCTAATAAGAAAGCTAGAGAATGTGTTACAAAAGTAAACAGGAGCAAGCACAAAATAACTTCTATTCTGGGAATGGAGGACTTACTTCTTCATCCTTAAAGGTACTGAGGTTAAGGAACACAATATCCATGATACAAAGCCCATAGAAGTTTTCACGTTGTAAGAAAAACAGTTAAGTGTCATTCAATGCTCTCAGAGACTAATCTAATTTAGGCTTTTATTTTTGCATGGCTTAGAAACATATATTTCCCATATGTGTATTGATTTTGAGTGGGCAGCTCTAGAATCTGCACAAAATGTTTGCTGATGTAATTCACAAATTTATTCTAACTGCAGAAAAACTGCAAAACAAAATTTAAAGAATGATTTCTAATTCCAGTATAAATAAACAATAAACTGAAAAGGTCTTTCTCAAATTCTATACTTAATTACAAAGTAAAAGTAAAAATCAAAAACCCTTCTTTGAAACATCTACACATTACCACAAAAATGCATGCAAATAGACTCACTTGAACAAGATATAATCAAGTTTTAGAGTATATGCTAAATATAGTCATTGGTGCACTGGAATTATTTATGTTTCTATATAAATATATTCTAAAAGAAATATATTTTGTCACTAATTTCTCTAAAAATCTGGCATTTAATCCAATCTAAGATTGCAAGCATAAAATTAGCATATTATTATAAATTAGGTTGACAGGGACATGGGCAGCAGCACATTATGAGATACCATGAAGGAAAAATGGGTTTCCTCCTCCAGGTAATATTGAGATTTTTCTCTTCCTTATTATTAAAGAGGAAATAATCATTACCATTCATGTTTGTAAGAACTACTTTTGAGAGTTTGAGACCAGGCTGGGCTACAAAGTAAGCTCAAGGCCAGCCTGAACTGCATAGTGAGACCCTGTCTCAAAAGAAAAAAAAAAAAAAAAAAAAAGAACTACTATTGATAAAACTTGCCAAAATTTTTTCCTCCAATTGGAGGTAGGAAATTATTGCCACTGAGGTCACTTCTAATTGCTATGAGATCACACTTCCCCAAGTTAGCTATGCTTCCATTGCTATTAACTGTATAATTATTGTATTAACTGTATTATAACTGTTATACTAACAGCTACATGTCAGGAGTTTCACAGAAATCATCTAAAATCTATACAACAGCCTTAAGTGTTCAATATTTCTGTCTTGAAGTTTTACAGTTGAGGCTAGGCATGTTCAGATTGTTCAAGAGTGCACACTTGCCTGGGAAGGTATAGAACCAAAATGCGTCTTCACTTACAGACATCCCCCCATCAAATGGTTCCCCTTTACTCTCCAGAAGTCCCACCCCTTCTTTAGGTTTCCACCAACCTTGCCATTAGGAACATTTGGTTCCCTATACCATCCCATTTCCCGTGTAAGTATATTCCTTCCAATTCTGCACCCTGAGGAGCAGAACAGCTGGGCAGTGCCCTCCTTCTAATAATGTTAACTGATTCAGTGGCTCAGTAATTTTTCTTGAGAGATTTTAAGCCACTAGAGAACCAACTATTTACTCATAGAAAAAAAAAATAGCTACAGTGAACTAAGGAAAGAAGAACATTTCTTTATCATCAAGCTTTTCTATTTTCAATGTAGTTTGGCTTGAGTTGACATTGTAAAAGAACCAAAAGTAGAGATATTTTCTTATTTTTTCCTTAAGTATGACACAGAACATGCTGACTAGTGACAGAAAAGTTGATAGAAACTCAAAAGAAAATGTTAAGAGGATATCCATGCAAACATTTTCAGTGTTCAAATAACTCCTAAATTTACCAAAAATTGCTTAAATATTTTTAACAATATCATTACATTACAAAAGTATCTGCATTACAAGTACAATCCTTTTCCTAAAATTGATCGTCACTAATCAGTTTACAATTATTCTTACCTGTGAATACTTGTGCTCGATTTGTGTGTCCGATCTCTCTCCTCAGATTCATTTAATACATCATCACTATGGCTTTGCTCATTAATCTCTGCCTCTTCAAAAAAAAATCTACATTCAGTCACTGCCTTATGTAATATGCAAGAAGACAAGCCTCTCCCATACATTACAAGTCGGGCAGTGTGGAAATGTATCAACCAATGTCTCTTGCATCAAATTCCCATGCATTCAGTTACTAATTTGGGGACATTCAGAGCTTTGTTGTGACAGCAGGGATTAGAATTCCAAATCATTCTCCCATTTCTCAAGGGATTACTTCTCAGAAAAGATAAATTTCATTACAAATTAAAATAAAATATAAATTACAAATATATTAAATTAATAGTTATACCAAGCAGACAGATACCTAAGCTGTCTCAGCACTAAAATCTTGATTTTTGAGTCACAGTGGCTTTTAATGTTCACAGGCCTGATGATGAATTCCAAAGCGAAGGTATTTTCTCTTGAGTATACATAAACAAGCTGCTGAGCCCTATCTAACTCAAGCTGGCTGCGCTGCAAAATATACAACAAATTATCTCTCAGATGAAAACAACTGAAAATAAATACTGTTCAGCAAGGAAAAAAAGAATAAAATTGTAGATAACCACAATAAATGTTGAAGTAAATGGATTATTCAATTATGACACCAGTCTATCTTTCTTTCTTTTCTTTGTTTGAAATTTTCAGAGAAATGATAAACTCAGAGTCCCCAGAAGACAATACTTACAAATCGCAGTGTCCTTCCCTAACTTCTTTTTCTCAGTGCTGTGTACTATGCTGCTATATAGCTTTGTGACTAAGGTATTAAACTCCTACTATGTACTAGAGCCTTTGTATGCAAAGGTCAATAGAAATAGTCTTCCCTCAAATACTCCCAGCAAGCTTCTTCTCATGAGTAAGAAGAAAAATACAGATAATTCCTCTTCAGTGAGGCAGTTATAATGCCAGAGATGTGATTCATTGTGAAAGCACAGAGAAAAGGTAGCTAATCTCTCATCACATGATTCACGTGCACATCATCATCTGCCTCTTAAATATCCATTCATGATTTGCATACAGGTTATGCGATCAGTAAATATGGTGAATATTTAAATTAGGAAAAAGATATTACAATCAAAGACACATTGCCACTAATCCCCTTTAAAATACTCTGAATTTGTGAACATATTTATCCCCTTATTCTTCACACTTTCTGAAGCAGTTCTGGAGGTCGTCTGTGGAGAGTGTCTAGTTCCATACTCACAGCTGCCTGATTCAGTCTCTGAATCAATTCAGCGCATTTGCTTTGCATGGTTATTTCGACTTTGAGGAAGAGGTAGAAGTTGCGTGATGAAGCCAGATCCGATTAATACAGGGACTGAGGGGTGCCTTAATGTTTTACCGGACCAGCCTGTCTTTCCATTAGATGACACTTGACAGCAGTACTGATGCTACTTTTGATAACACTTTTTAAAGACTCTTATGAACAGAGGACTTTCCCAGACCTGCTTCAGAAGTGGCAAGAATGATGGAATAAATGTGCGCAAAGCCAGGGCGAGCCTTCTGAGAGAGATCAATGGCAACGATGTTTTACTGGATAAATCTGTTTTAATTAATTCAGCATATATTTTGATCACTCTTTGTATAACCTTCATCTAAAAATTATCACATTCTTTCATGAGTTCTTCCAGTTAAATTTTATAGATTTTTAAAATTATATCTCGGTCGTTGTTCCAAATTGTTATATATATTAGCTTGATTAACTTTCCCATTTCCCTATATTAAATATTATAACCTCATTTCATAGATGAGCAAACTAAGGCAAGAGAACCTAAGTTACTTTCTCAAGACCACAGCACTACAAAGTAGAAAAACTAAAGTTTACTTTCAATCATGTGACTCCAGATACCATGTTCTCAAACACTGTACTCTGCTGTTTTTCAATAATATAAAGTACAATAAAGTAAAGGGAATTTGGTTGAAATCTCAGCAATGGACTTTACTAGATTTTTTTATCTTAGGTAAGAGCCTCAGTGTCTCAATTTTTACATTTTTCAGTATAAAATAATCATTTCCTCTTCTGAAGTCTTGGAAGTGATTCTAAAATTCTTTGGCATTCCTTCCTTCAAAAGCTGGATTTAATTTACTCTTTCAGTTTCTTACAGTAAGGAGACATATGATATTTACATATGCAGGTCTGATTTATTTCACTTAGATACAGTGAAAAGGGAAGAAACTTCTCAAAAGGAAAGAATAATAGGACGGGGGAAAAAGAGAAAAGAAGGATGGGGAAGAAGATATATATATATATACACAAGATAGCTAAAATAATTGTACTAATTTCTATTAGTTCATTGAAAGGAACAGTTAATGCTTATATTGTTTGATCAAATTTGCATGCTTGTCTGGTAGTCTGAGCAACTGCTTTGAAGATAACAATATGCAATATAATAACCATTGTTAATCTCCTATCATCCTGTTTTGAAATTCTGGATCATTTTTATCGTTTTCTTCTTTCTTTAAAATAAAAGAGGTGAGGTTTATATTTCTCTCCTTGAATCTAGGTGCCCCAGCTCACTGTCACAATTCAATAAAGGTGACAATGTGAAAGCTGGACCTGGTCCATAAGGAATTGTACTTGCCATTTCTTCTTCTTTTGGATATTCTTAGCATCCAGCCTATTTGTATGAGGGGAAGCTCAAGTCATGAGGAAATCTATGTATAGGTGTTAAGGGAACTGTTTATCTATGACCTGAGCCTACATGCCAACCTTGGACATACAAGTGAATAAATCCTTTGTAGGTGAAATGACCTTTTATATGAAAATCCTTCATCAAAAACCACCTGAGCTCAGTCAATGCCATAACCTTAAGGCATAATGAAAGGATGATTAGGTTGCTTGAACCTCTATGTTCATGATGGTTCAGTATATAGCAACAGACAAGAGATAGCATGACCTACACTGCAAATATTGTGTCAAGTATGAAAGTCCTTTGTATATGGTAATACAAATGTAAAGAAATGCTATTTAGCCTTGTTAAGTAGATATAAGATGATGGCATGCAGAACACTACAACATCACAGAAATCTAACTGTTCAATACCAAGATGATTTGGTAAAATAATGTAAGTCCTATGGATATTTCATGAGAGGCTTATACTTAGATTGGAATATAACATACATAGAAGTAAGTTAGTTCCAATGAAAGTACAAAAGCAGGAGAATTCAAGAATAATAACATATGAAAAGCATCTTAAAATTAAGCAACAAATGAAATATTTTAGCATTGAAATTTCTCACAAATTGTTTTATTCCCTAAATCCTTGATCTTGTCTGTATTGTATGAGTCCTGCAAATATGAAAACGCAACTGCATAGTCATGGTCTAAGACAGTGGTGTGACTAATGGACAGCCCCATGATGACTGGCTCTTCTAGGTTTGGTCTCCACTGCAAATTTGCAGGAAAGCCCCACCCATAGGTTCAGATGTCTGTCATCATGGCTCTGAAATATGGTTGTCTAGTTTTCCCAAGTTCAATTCTTTACAGTGAAAGCATGCATTTGCTCCTGAATTTCTTCCTAACTCTTCTCCATGGCATTACAGTGCATCAACAAATCCCGTTGATGTCACCTGTTAAAATACCCTGCACAGATGCTTCTCATTACCTCCATCAGCACCAATCTGGCAAAGTCACCATCATCTTTCCTGTGACTTATTATACTAACCTCCTATATATTACAATTCTAGGCTTTACATTATACAATTCCACAAACTCAGTGGATTACAACAGAGAAATTTATTTTCTCATACTGTGAAGGCTAAAAGTCTAAAGTCAAGGTGTCAACAGGGCTCTGCTCTGTTTGAGGATTTAGAAGAAGACCCTGGAGCCTCATCTCCTCCTAGCTTGAGAGGGTGGCAGCAGTCATTTATCATGCCCTGAATTATGGCACCTTCATATCGTTCCAATTTCTGTCTCTGTCTTCACAAAGGCAGACCTGAGTGTACAGGTACGATTTCACTCTTCTTTTAAGAGTGCTTAGCATTGGTTTAGAGATTACCCTAATCCAGTATGACGTCTTCTTAAGTTGTTTATGTCTGCAAGGACTCTTTTCCAAATTAGATGGTGTTCACTGGTAAAGGAGACACAATTCAAACTAAAAGTTCCCACCTGTTTCCCTGGTTTGCCTTTGATTTTTTAAAGACTATTTCCCTTATAGACACCAGACTGGTTTTTTTTTTCTTTCTTCTATTAAAGCATGTTACATTCCCATTCAACCCTTCCAGCAATGCTTCAATTCCCTTTAAGGAAAAATAGGCAAATTTTAAAAGAAGAGGAAAATTTTTTCATGATCTTCCCGCACCTGCCAGTGCCTACACTCGCCCCAGTGCCACCTCTCACAACTCCGCTCCCTGGAGCCCCTTCCATTCTACTTACCTCAGGGCCCCCTTTCAGTGCTCTTGTTCGTGCCCCGAGGCTTTTGTGCCTCATACGCTCTGTACACGGAATTCTCCCTTCTCTGAGTCCCCACTGACTCATGACTTCTTCCATTTATTCCTTTGTGTTTTTGCTTAAATACACCTTGGCCAGAGGCATTTCCTGGTGCCATAGAAGTCAGTACTCCACTTTACCCTACCTTACTTAGTGTCGCTATCTTTGTTTTCTTCATAGACAGACTGTGTCTTTAAAGTTTATATTATAAATGTATTTGCTTACTATTATATTATCCCTAACCCCCCCCCCATACAAAGTCCAGGAATACAGGGATTTTGTTTAGTTTATTGTTGTCTTGCCAGTGGTGTCAGTAAATGGTAGAATGTCTGATTGCACTGCAAATGACTCTTGTCCACTGAAATGCAGATTTTGTCTGGTGGAGATTTAGTTGATTATTGCCCTGTGGATATTGACCAGCTTTACCAATATGTTCACTTAAGTAAATTTATGTCAGCATTCCTGGTATGCTTCTTAGAGTTCTTTTGAATAGTTTATGACATTTTGCTGATTCCTTCAATAATTATCTCTCATCAAAATCCACAGTGATAATATTTATGGCAAGGGGTAGATCTAAGTAAAGTTGCAGAATGCGTGTTTGTAGTGGGAGAGGGAGGGGTGAAGGATGTATGGGACCTCGTGAGACAAAGATGGCTGTCACGACCTATATATGCTAAACCCTGGTACTCATAACTGTAATATGGGTAAAAGTGTGAATCTAATAAAAACAGGAAATGAAGCCATTTAACACTTTTACAGCTGGTAAAATATGAAAAAAAGAAGATAGTCTCAGTCTTCATAAGACCAACTAATTCTTCAAGCTGCCAGGACTGAGGATCATTGGAATTTGATGAGCAGAAAGTATATGCATTATCATCAGCCTTTCAGAAGTTTCACTTCAAATCATGTACAAGATACACCAGAGGAAAACAACTCCAAATTATGCACAAGATAAAATGACTCCTGGAGAGTACTTTTTGTTAACATTTAGCATTCCATGGAAAGATCAAGAGTAATTTTTATTTAAAAAATCTTTCCCATTCTACTTAAAAAATACAAGAAGAGAGGATAGGATCCCATGCTTCTGATGATAATTGTTTGATTGGATGAAGATGTAGTTTAGCTGATAGAAGATGGTTTTACAATGCAAGTTAGGATTTTACATAACAACTTAGAGAAAATCACTGTAAATGCTCAGAGGGGTGACGATAAAAACATTGTCTGAGAAGAATCTTTTTAGCAACGATGTGTAGGATGAGATCTTAGAGTTGGAGAAGCAGCACTGAGAAGGCAGGAAACAAGACACACTTAGAAATCTTCGATAGGAATTCAAAGTAGATTTTGGCCTTGGATATGCAAGTGATCCAGAAAAATTTCTATAGGGAACATTGGCCTTTGTAGGGTAAACCTAACTGAGTTGACTTGAGAAAGTCATGCTTCCTTGAATTTTACCAGGCCGTGGAAAGACTTTTATTTCTAAAATGTGTGCTTCCTAACATTGACAGTCTATTTTTCTGCATTTATATTACTTTTTGTCTGTATGCTAATAAGTTACTTTTCTTTTGAATTCAAAATATTGCATTCACCTTTTATTTGAGCCTCAGACTTTCACACAGTTTGCTTGTCTAAAATGTTTTCTTGCTCTATCATTTGAGAAAGGCATACATCTATAAATATTCAAATGTATCTATTTCACCTCTGTGAAAGTGTTTGTAATATCCTTCCCCTGATAGATGCTAGGTAAATTTCAATGCTATTGTAACTATTGTAACTTATTAATATAATTTCACTAAAAGTCATTTAATGCGTTATTCAAATGCAGTATTGAATGATAATTAAAAGTAGAACAATATTCTCAGCCAGCTTATAGAAATCTGTCTTCTCTTTGTAAGAGAAAGTCATCTTCTCTTTTTAAATCAGTAGTTCCTTTGCACTGCATTTATGCATGGTTTTGTGCATGTGTGTGTGTTTGTGTGTGTGTGTGTTACTAAATTTTGATACACGAAAACATTTTGAAAAACATCTGTCTATTCTATACTACAAAGGAAAACAAATCATCCAGGTCATTTAAATCTGGAGCAGCATGGGTTGCTGGGTTTATTAATAACTTCTGGAAAACTAAGGGCCAGGGAATTGTCTGATGGTAACTGCAACTAAGCAATTGACGTGCAGGTCATGTTTCTAATCCGTGATTTGGAGATGTTTTCTTTGTTCACTTGGATTTGTAGGTATTAAATACTATTTTTTTAGTGCCTTATTTGTAGCTTGACATATTCTAAGCAAATACACATCTTCTAAAAATGCATATCTAAAGTTAACCTTTTGAAAATTCAGACTGTACTGGAGACATCATAAATGATTCACCAATGACAGACATAGAAGTAATTTTATGACCTGAACCATGAATTGTTCTTTAGTTCTTGATTCAAGTCACTAATTCTCACTATATTGAGCCACAAATTTCAAAAATAAATGTTCTGCTGATAAGGAGACTTACAGAGAACAAAAAAAGCCTGAGTCAACTATTTATCTATACCAAATTCTGTGAACTAAGCTTAGTTCAAGCAAGAGGCTTGCTAAGCAGTTCATTTATTTTAATATGGTACAAGCATTTTGGAGTTACACTGTAGCTTATGTTCACAGTACATTGACAGAAGAGGAGGGAAAAAGCCTGGAGGTAGCACTTCATGCATTCTTAGAGATAAGAATTGAGTACCTGCTAGAAGCAAAGCTCTGTGCCTCATGCTCTGCAGATACACAGACCTACCCTGCCGAGAAGCGCAGACCTGTGATAAAGGGAACCAAACAAGTGCACAGATCATTATGTTATGACGGATTATAATAGAAGGCAGAATAGTATAAATACTATAAGAAGAGTAGAAAAGCAAACATTGTTTAGAACCTCCAAGACTGAGAAAGTGCACTGGCCTTCCAGGAGAGTAAGAAAGACTTTGAAGCATTTGAATAGAACCATGTTTGTCGAATTTCTGCATGCATAAAAGATGCCTGGTGAGTTTGTTAAAATTTGGATTTGGGGACCATCCCTGGAGGTTCTGATTTATCTGGTCTGCATCTCTAGCCAGCAATCCAGGTGACAGATAGTACCATAAAGCCAGAGTTCCTCGCTTTAGGAATAGATGCTTAGATCCTTAAATTATAAATAGCATTGAGAAGGTAATGAAGAAAGGCAAAGAAAAAGCATTATGATTTAAGGACCAATAGATTTAAAAAAGGAGTTAGAAAAGGGAAAATATATTACCTGATCTCCAAACAGGGCTTTGGAATCCCTTCTCCTTCTCTGATCAGCCTATTAAAATAATAATGGCTTTCTGAAGAGTAGTTCTAAAATAATGTAGGGATTTGGAGTTCAGCAACAGCTCTAATTTCACTACCTCAGAGTGATCCCTGAAATGCTTCTCCCAAACTGATGAAAGAGTAGAGTATACACAGTATCAGTCAGCGGTCCTCAGATTACAGGACAAGTTCTAAACAGCTACAGGATTGGAGCGAGAGCATCCCAGGGAACTCACAAGGGGAGGTCAGCGAAGATGGAGCTCAGTTTTTATAACAACCCACAGCTTTTGTGGTTTTTTTTGGGGGGGGCTGGCTCACCTCATTCTTGCAGTCAACAGGTAGCGGTCACTAATATGTGCCCCAGATTCCCTGAGAGTCAATTACTTTTCTCCTGTCTTTAATTGTAAGTGTAAGTGACGGGGAGCTTCCTGTGCTCTGTATCTTTGCTTGGGCAGAAGCTCTGACTTGCTCATTTACATTTTACTCTCACTCACATCCCTACTTTACATATTATCTGCCTTTGCACAACAGCCTACCACAGAAAAGGAACCCGGCACTCCTTATCTGTGTCAGCATATGGCTAAAGCGGCAGAAACCAGGGTAGGCGTCCAGGGAAAACATTGTATTATGGGTAAATAGCACAGAGTACCAAATCAAGCCTACAGCAAATAAGAATTTTCTCAATGTCTGTCATCACAAAAAGCTTGCAAAAGTGTCAAGAACACTGTTGCCAAGGTATGGTGTACAGCAGAAAATGAAAAGCAAAGAATAAAGAGTACACCAAAGCAAATTATGAAACATCTTGAACGTTAGAGCAAAGCACTTTTTCAACAGACTAGAGAAAATCATTAAACATGATCCAAAATGTGCAGTAGAAAAGTATGAATGAGCCACAGTGAGAAAAACATGGAGAATCTGGGTAAGGCAAGGGAGATAGGGAGCCGTAAACAGAAATACAGAGTGAGGGCTTTTCTTATGTAATCTGCTCCTCAAAACATCCCATCTTGACCTATGGAATAAATCTATTACCCCAATTTGTGTTTTAAAGTACTTTCATGTAACATCAAGGCAAATTCACAGAGACCTTATGCTCAAATACTAATTTTAATTATTTCAAGTATAGGAATAATTTTACAAATACAGTGATGGAATAAAATCTTCAATTACCATACACATATATTTTTAAATTTTCTCTTCTGCCAAGTATTTCTAACTCTGACATCTTCAGGAAAAGCTTTTCTGTATCTTTGATTCTTCCCATTATAATCACCACTTCCAAAGAGTAATCCTCAAAACAAAAATAGTTTGTCCTTATCCCACCAGAGAGAATTAAGGGAAAAGGATGTAGAGCCTTTATTATTTGTGTGGATAAAGGAAACAGGAAGCAGAGAGCCACAAGATCTTTCTCAATTTTTCTGCATCATTATGTTTTCATCCTTCCTAGCCCTAACAATTGCAAATTTTCATTGCCTCTCACCAAAACCACACAAAATGATAATTTTTCTCCAATTTTTTCCTATAATTGTCACAGAGTTCTTATATAACAGAGGACTAAAACATTTATCATGTGTTTTCCTATTTTCTCTTATGACATATCATTTCATCTATAATTGTTGCTTGTCCAATCAGAAAAATTTCTTTCAAGATAAGAAATACAATTTATATTGTTTTAACACCGACACAGCATCTAAAATAGATATGAACATACTACTGTCAATAAAAATGTACTATTAATTTCATAGTGGTTATAATTTAAATCTTTACCATTTAATGAAGAGTAAAAAGCATAACAAAGGAATGATAAACAGACAGTTATGTAATTTCACCTGTCCTCTTTTTCATATTAAAATATGAAAATAAAAACACAGCAGTTTTACCAGTTCATTCCTAGATCTTGCAAAGATTTCCAAAGACACAGTGGTATTATTATCTTAACAGACTTATGAGGTATGAAAATGGGAAGGTACTGTGAATGCTTTCTATACAGAGAGAATTTCAGAAGGTAGTATGTATACAAAACTAAGTTTACATGAAGCTGGGGAGATACTAAAATTAATGGTTTTTTAAATCACAGAATCTTCTTTCTTACTGAACAAAAAAGCCTCTTTACAGACAATTTTTAAGTCACAATTTTTTAAAATTTCACTCCTTGAGTTACTTCAGTTCAACTAAAATTTCTTCCTCCCTTGTGTATTTTACAACCTTTGGCAGCTTTATTGTTGAAAAGCCAAGGTACATTCATAATTGCACCACAGTAACATGCATTCATCATTGCCAAAGGTTCCATACTATAAATGAATTACTGTAATGGAGGTGTCATGAAATAGTACCTTATTATCCTGCTCTTCTACTTCTCTACCAAGCAGGTCAAAGTTGACAGCAAGTGTTACTCTCAAGGGATACTTTTTTAGCAAATTAAAGGGATGAAGTGTTTTTTTAAAGCTTTAGCTTTGTAGTACTTTAAAATGATTAACACTTTTTATCATAGCTATGTCTCAAGCCCCTAAAACACTTCTTGCTTAGGGATATTTTGCTCATACCAGAAAGTTTTTTTTTTTTTAACTAGCACTTTAGGGATTCTCAATGAAGAAAATGTGATTGAGAATTTCAAGTTGTTGTCAAAATAGAAACAGATACCATCTCTGTCCTTGAAGAACGTGTAAACTAGCTGAAAGATAAAACAAACTGATATGAAATATCAAACAAATATGAACCAAAGGCTATATACACCGAAGAAGAGAATCTGTTCTGAGAAGAGTTAAAATAGATTTTAAAAGTTAGTGCAAAATTAAATGTATCAAGGAAATGATAAGATTACCAGTTGGTTTTGTTCATGTGTATCTGAACACATTAGAAGATTAAAAACCCTCATCCCACCTTAAAAAAATCTTTAGTAAGATTCTAAAAATATTTTTCACTATCCAACATTCTGAGAGCTACCACTTCTGTTTCTAAAGTAATTTGAATGAAGTGATCAGAAATACAGAATGAGTGTAGTGTGCTGTTACCATGTTAACTCTTTCCCTGAACCCTGCAGAGGACAGATGTTCTCTGCAAACAAACTGCATACAAAAAGCCTAACCACAGGCTCTAGTAATCTACCCAAGTGAGAAAGCACTGGCACAGTCTGCTGGCACAAGGATCTGTGTGTGATATTGGGGGGTTGCTACTGGTCTCATTTTATGATGCAAATTAGGTCAATGATGGGATGCTACACATACACAGGCAGACTCAGTTTATAGAGGTGGCAAGATCCAAATTCCAAAAAAATTCATATGGTCATGCTTAACAAAACAAAATATGTAGTTGCCTTAAATAAAAAAGATGCAGTATCTAACAGAGTGGGCCAGACAGAATTCCAATTTAACTGAGTCTAAGACCTATGTGAGTCAATTTCATCCTTAAGGAAACCGCAAATTCAGACATTATTACACATATAGTAACTAGGGCAAGACAAGTGATAATTTGCTCACTTGCAGTTTGGTCACTACATAGAAGGTATTAAAAAATGAAGTACAGCAAGGGGTAGAGATAGTAAAACCACAGATTACTAGTAACTTGTTCTTCGCGTGTTCACAAGACAAGCAAACATTTCTAATAAATTTAAATTTCATAAACAGGTGAGTTCTTGCAATATGAGTAATTCAGGGTGTGGAACTCACAAGATCACAAATGAGTGAACAGACACCCCCCTGCCCCAGCTCTCCTGCTGGATGTAGGTAATCCTCTCCTAACACCAAGAGCTTACGGAGGAGATCTCGTCTATGGAAGAGGAGAAAACGTTGGAAGAATTGGATTGCGAAGATGTGTAAAATGTGGAAAACAGTACAAAATTTTGTAGAAAATACCACCTAAGTAAGGCTGTTGAAGCACCAGTGATGGATCTGTTCAGTGACCAGGCAAAGTCACATTTCCATGAAATCCTCAAAAGGAAGCAAAAGAATGTGACATTTAATAGGTCACTCGTTAAAGCTGCTCACTCTGTTGAGCCAGTAGATCGCAATGATTCCCATAATGTCACCCTACATGATCACTTGCTTGTCTCATCTCCCTCACACCAGCCACTGTTTTTAAAGGTAAGTGCAGGTAAATTTGTTTATTTGTTTTTATTGCTTTATGTTACAGTATTGTGATCATTTTATATAAATAGTTTTTTGGGTTGTGGAACAAATCATGTGAGTTCCCACTATTTCATGAGGAAATTCACTTGGATGTACAAGTGCTGTGGATTACAAGCATGTTGCTGGAACAAATCATGCTCCCAAGCAAAGGTTTTATAATTTTTTTAAGGTAGCATCTACAGTCAAAGCCGATGAGATAGATATGTCCAAAATCCAGACAAAACTTTTAACTTCAATCAAGTCAGTCCATGAATAACTAGAAAGCTAACATATGAGGACTCCTATTTTGAAAAGTTTGTGGCAGGAGAATAGTCACCTTTACCTTTATAATTCTCATGTTTTATTGCTAATTAAACAGGGCAAATTAATTTATTTTAGTTTCATCTATCCAGTGATAGGTTTTGATACTTCCTTTTGCACTCAGGAGAACACCCAGTTTCCAAGCACGCAGATAGCTACCGCACCTTATTTGCCAGCTGTAGAAACTCATGTCACTTTCTGTTGAACCAAATGTCATATTAAATTTAGTTTAAAGGCCCCTTCTAAATCACCAGCTATTTCCATTACCATGTTTTCCTCTGCAAGGTAACAATTTTCCAACTAGTAAATGGAATAAGTTGATTCTTCAGACTGAAAAACTATTTTAATATTTAACAATGATTTCCCCTGCAGAAATGTGCAGGGTTTAAAAGACATGTCAACTGTTCTCAATCGCTCCTCAGTCTCTGTCTTCCTCCTGTGTACAGCTCAGACACACGCACAAACATACACACACACACACCCCCCCAAAAACCCTCATAAATACTAACTAGCTATTTTTCTTTGCACAATATTTGAACAGGATTGAAATTACTACTCAGTTTGGAATTTTTGTTTAACAGTTAAAACGTTCTACGTATTTCATCCAATATTTCACTCAAATAACACTGAGAATTTGTATAAAGGAAATACCAGAACAACATTTGCCTCTGAAATATCTTTGTGATGTACTTAAACTGCCTGTAACTACTTACACACATGTCGAATCCTGGCGTGCTCTGCTGAAGTCCATGTCTGTCTTAATCATTGAAAGCCTAATTTCCCCAGCCCCTTCTTTTATGCTAGATCTTGGGGCCTATCTACCTGAGAATGTTGGAATTACTCTATTCCTATTACGTCAGCTTTAAGATTCCTGCACAGATCTGTGCTCACTAAATGGGCACCCCTTTTACACAGCATTTGCTGGAATTCCTGGGTAGTCCTGAACTTGTCATACATGTCTTGCGAAGTCAATCATCATAAGAGTTGTGAAAAGAATAATAAGCTACTAATTTGGAAGATCTTGCTTTATAGAAACAATGAAACTGGGTTGATTGTTAAATCCTATAAAGAAAATGACACACAATGCAAAAGAGTGTGGAAAACATAGCAAAACTATGATAGAAGAATTGGGTGATTATCATTGTTATTATATAGGACGCCTCAAGAGTTACCCAATTAAATCACTCACCTGCTACTCACTTCCTAAACTGTTCTAGGGGAGACAATATTTCTAATTCCCTTTTCATGAGGTGGGGCAGGGCAGGAATACATTCTGTTCTGAAGTCTCTAATCAGCAGGAGATTTAGGCAAGAAAAAGACATTTTAACAACACAAGAGAGGCCAGGGCTAACAGACTGATGAATGAGCACAGATTCAAGAGTGCAACCTGGCAGTCTCAGTGCACCAGAATGCCCTTTGGGTCCTGGTTGACAATCCCAGGAACACATGTCGCTTCCTGTTATGCACACTGACAGAGAAGAGCTCAAAACTTTTGACTGTTCCTTTTGCAATGTCAAGTGAGAAAATAGTATGTGTTACTGAAAAAGACTCTGTGCTCAGCTGGTAGATCATATGGGAGAGAGAAAGGAGAATATAGGAAAAACAAACTGGAAAACAAGAAAAAGGAATCATCTCTTAGATGACAACAGAACCTAATAATAGTTTATGGTATATTTATCTTCCTGCTGTAACAATTTTAACATGTCATGTGTGATCACCCGTTTCAAGCACTTTCAAGATGAACATCAACAGAATTTTTTTTTTCTGGTTTGTTTCTGTAGGCCACAGGGTGGAGTTACTGGATAGAAAGCCTTTCCAGTGGGTCTTTTCAAGAAATAAAAGTTGAGAAATTGTTAACACTTATAAAGCATGTGGATGTAGTTATCTGTGTAGGATTCCAGAAGAAAGCACAGAAGACAAAGTAGGAGAGGGAAATATGTCCAGTTCATTATGTAGGGAAGAGAAGTCATCTACACCAGGGGCGCAGAACCACTCTTAGCTTTGCTGGCAGTGACACGTCAGGGTATAGGAAGTCAGTTATTCAACCGTCCTTTTATTAAATGTTAAGCTAATAGAGAACATATCTTTCTTCTATATTTAACACAAACGTCAAATAATAGTAACAACATCCTAGATTTCTGAAATAAGTACTTCCAGCAGATTTCTATAGCTAATACTTAAACTACTGTATGTTCAGTTCCTTTGGTCCAGGGGTTCTTAAACCTCACTGTATATTGGAATCCTTGAGACTAAAAAAATGCTGATGCTGATGTTAATGCCTCATATCTCAAAATTCTCTTTTAATTGGTTCAGAATGTAGCTTAAGCATTCATATGTTTGAAAAACTAATCAGGTGAGTCTAACACAAAATCAGGATAGAGAATCACTGTCCTAGCCAATTTTTCTTAAGGGTATTACGGATGGATTGTTGAAAGAGAATCACTCACAAATAATCTATGTTCTACATGGAGATGGGTGTATTGGGACAATCTCTGTGAGGCTGGGTTCCAGGTTCAAACCGCTTCTAAATAAGTTCCCTGTAGATTGCTAGAGTCCTTGCTATCATGCCAATGTGATTAAACAATTATTTGACAGTCTCTGCAGATAAGGTGGTACCCACACTCTACACACCAACATTTTGCAATAACTAATTTCTATGACAGTTCTGCAACACAAGTATCAGTTGAACAATGAAAAAAAGATATCTATCTATAGATTCCAGAATACTTCTACATACATTTGTATTTTATATTTAATATGGATGACAAACTACACATTCTATGAATACTAAATGATATACATATTACTGGAGATAGACACATATACATGTAGACTCTGTCTCTGTCCTCCAGTAAAAGTACTGTTAATGCTGGATTGGAAGGCCTACATTTCTTAGCTTCATGTTCCTAGTACAAAAGCATTACCTATGGCTGTAGAAAGTATTGTTCATAAGACCCAAAAGCATGGCTATGCCGTCAGTTCTAATGTTCTCTGACCAATTCTTAGGAAGCGAAAAACCCAGAGGCGCTGAAAAATACATCTGAGTACCACTTATGAGCCATGATTATATATATTTTATCGTTGTGTTGTTACTGAAAACTGTTCTTGAAATTCAGGGAGCCTGAATTTCAAATGCAGGAAACCTATTAAAAAGCAATCCGCAATGCATTTCAGGTGAAATCACTTTTACCAAAGTGCAGATCATTTCATTTATTCTAAAGACATATAATTAGGAAGTAGACTGAATTGTTATTTTTTCTTTCTACAATATAGCACAAATACATACTTCTTCGTTTTAGCTTCACCATTTGTATTTTTTTAAGTCCATGTTAGAAGTAAGTGTTTCTTTCTGTTTCCATGGATCTCTATAGTGTGTATACTCAAAATATTTTAAATGGACTCTCAAGTGAAAACAGAAGCATAATTAAAAGGTGGAAGTTATTATTTATCTTAGTCTCACCTACACATCAGAAAATTAAGACAGTGATGAATTACATGTGACTGTACAAAATTTTATTATCAGAGGCAAAATTCAAATCTTGTTCCATTTCAAATACAAAGGACGACTTTTCTCATGTAGAAAAATCCATTTTGTTAGTGCTCTGTCAGAATGGAATAAAAATTTCATGCTGAATACATACTGATTCAATTTTTTCTGGATAATCTTAAAGATATATCATATAACCATTCAGTGGCTAAATTTATTTACTTAGTAAAGGCTTTAGTACTTAGTAGTGTCTTCAGTACTTACTAAAGCATTTGTGTTTACTAAAAGAACTTTTTTTAAAATTCTACAATCAAAAAATATTAGAGGTATTATGGATAGTTCCATGTGGCATATTTTAAATAAATCTGTTCAACTGGAAAATAGATTTAAGAAAATAAACTTTGTTACTGAATGAAGTCAAATCCATTAGGAATTTGTATAGTATTTTGAGACAATACCTGATAAATTCAGTGCTGTGAAAAAGCCAAACATGAAAACTTAAAGGTAAATTTTCCCTTATTGTTAAAGTAATTGAAAAATCCATAAACATCATAGTCCTAGTCTATTTTAGTTTTATAGCCCTAATGTTTTCAAAGATTATTAAAATTCAAAAGGGAAAAACATTGCAATGAAAAATAGAAACACATGGTTTTATATGGTAATGTACA
This sequence comes from Dinomys branickii, assembly GCA_004027595.1. NCBI lineage: Eukaryota > Metazoa > Chordata > Mammalia > Rodentia > Dinomyidae > Dinomys > Dinomys branickii. The sequence continues at coordinate 33,125 of PVLD010000474.1, forward strand.
GGTAGTGTTTAAATAATTATTTGAAGCTGCTATTGCATAATGTTTTAAAAAGTAGATAAAATATTGTGGAGAATCTCATTTAACAATGTTTTGTACTTTAGAAAGGACAGCTAATAAACCATTTTAAGTGAAATTAATAGCAAAACTTGGTAATTAATTTCTCACACGGGAGGTCATTAGCTGTGTGGCGCTGGGGACAGAGCTGTGCCTAAAAGCAGGAACGGCGCCGTGAAGCTATCGGTGCCGCAGTGTGAGCCGCTGAATGATTCACTTAGGAAATAAATGCACCGTACACTCAAGGTGGATGTTTTCAATACCACCATAACGTTATCTTTAAAGTGGCCCACTCATTTACTTACATGACACAAGAAAAATGTGTGCCATTAGAAGCAAGATGACCCGTTCAGGAGCAAATCAAAGCAGCTACGTGAAACGTATCTACACACAGCAGGTCCACTGAAAATGTAACTGCAAGTAAATTAAGCAGTCGTAATCTAGCTATTTATAAAGAGAAAAAGAGAAATACTTCTTTGACCTCCTTCTAAGCACATGGAAAGTTCTGATCAGGCAAATTCGTCTCTTCAACATGCAGAGACCTAGGTTGAAGCTCATCTTTGTGGTCCACTGGTGAAGAGCATGATAATTCTTTCTCTGTTTTCAATTATTTTTCATGGTTCATTGGTTATAGTAGGTGTTAATTGCTTGTTATATTTTAAAATTCACTACACAAATACACGCATGTAAAATATTGCCTATGAAAACTTCTTATAGATGCTATGAGGTTAGCTTGCTAAGAAATGAGTGGTAAACCAGAATATAGTAATTGCCAATTCTTTCAAACAAGCCCAATCACAATGAGAAAGTGAGGTAAGTATTCCCATGAGACAGAGATGAATCTGTATGAATAAATGCTTTTTCATGCAAGCTGGAGGTCAATTAATTACTAATTTAAACCATTATGGGGCTGCTTTTGGAGAGTTTTGAATCTCAGCTAACACCACTAATTAATTGTGTAAACTAGCATTCGGCCTACTCAGTGATAAATTTGAACTAAAGAGATTTCATAGGGTTGTTGAATGAGGTACTTAACAGTTGCCTGAAATTTAGTAGGTATTCCATGTTGTGTTCCTTCCCTATATCCTGGCTCACTCATATTAATGTACTACAAAACATTTTAATTCACAGTAAGATAAGTTCAGTCATATTTTTCTTTTAGTGATTAGTACATGAGCCAGGAAAAGTCCAAAAGGAATCTTCAAAGCACTATCCTTTAAAATATGAACTATTTTAGGGGCTTGGGATATAGCTCAGTGGAATAAGCGCTTGCCTAGCAAGCACAGGGTCCTGAGTTTGATCCCCAGTACAGCAAATAAATAAATAAATAAATAAAATAAAATATGAACTATTCTAAATAAAATGCTTGAGGTGTAGTTTTCACATGATGGGTAACAATTATACTCCCTGCTGGTAGTAGGTCTAATTTGTGATAAATTTATTTTTCAAAATGCATGCAGTGAGCCATAGACAGTATATTTAACTTTAAAACTTGTATTTTCAATAATTTTCCTAAAAGCATTTAAGGTAGTTTTAAAACTTTCTGTATCTAAATCACAAGATAAAATTTTATAAAATAAACCTGAAAACAAAGCTATTGTATTATTGTCAGACTTCTCCTGAATCTATGTCACATTGAGGAAAGTATTTATTTTAGAAATTTCCTCCTTAATTAATGGCAATTGAACTGAAGGCCACGTCTATATGATTAAAGTCTGAAATTCTACATTAATTTACAAGAACATTTTACAATCAAATTCATATATGCTAATTTGAAGAAATAGATTATTTCCAAAGATAGGTAAGTACTTTTGAATGTGCTATAAGGGATATATAACTAACATGAAATTAATAAATATTAACTATGCAAATATGCTAAAACTATTTCAGGAAACTTGAACTACATTTTTACAGGTAAATTAAACATTTTTTTTCTGCAACTAACCAATATTGCTAAATTACTTATACAACTTTACTCAGGGATAAATTCTATACCAATTTTTATCTCAATTATCATTTTAACTGTAGGATTTTATTAAAATTTCAAACCATTACATACTTCCATGAAACATAAGTATTGTGAAATCAAATAATAAAAATTATACCAAAGTTGGGGAACTAATATGCAAAATATTTGAAATTATCTGTACACAGAATGATTTACCATTTTGTATAGTGTGCAAATATTTTGCATGCTGTCATGATTCTTACGTCTTCATAATTTCTTTGTCTTTTTCATATTTTTTTCATGTGAATTCCTTTTGGTCTGTTCATCTCTTTCATAACTTTACTAAGGGTCTAGTTTAACAAAAGGCTGTCAGTAAGTATTTCTTTAAGTTGAATTATATCAAGCATATAAGCATTAGAATAAAATGATAATTTGAGTATGATCTCTGATAAAAGAAAAGTCAAGTGGGAAGATCTAAATTTCTAATGACGTGCTTTTGGGACTTCTTTCATAAGTATATGAGGTTACTTCATTGGTGCTCTCAGGAGACTAGCTACTGTAGGTTCTCCAACTTCTTCAAAAAGAATCACTTAAAATTTTAATTGCTAACAGATTTAAATTAAATGTTTTATTATAAACATCTTATGGAATCCCTTTATGGCATCTAATTCCATGAAATAGTTGCATAAAAATGCTTTTTCACAATTTAGTCTGCATAGATTTATGAATATTTTACTGATACTTTTTTCAATGATTTAGATGGACAGTATTTTATCTGTATTCTGGCCATCTGTTATTACCATTAGTATGATCCCAGAAGTTTGTTTTGAAAGGAAAATCAATTACCAGTATTTTAAAGCTATATTTAAACTACATTCAACAAGATTAAAAGAAAAACAAAGTATCTGCAATAAACTATATTATTTTTCCCAATATTTGACTACTTGTGTCAAAGTACATACTAATTAACACTTTCAAATCATGCAAATCAGAAAGTCTTTAAAAATATAGTTATTATAGATATATTTAATGTGTTTTGATGCTACTTTAGTATTTGTAAAATTTTCAAGTAATGCTGTAGAGAGGTATGAGGAACATGTATTTATAATTTAGTTGGTGAAAAGCTATACTGAGAAACTTAAGCAATTATATCTGTTCCCAAAATAATTAAAATTTTAAGTAGTTTGTGTTGTTACTCCAAGCTTTAAGACATAGAGCCAAAGGTGTAGTGTTTTTGTGAGGAGCCAATAACAAAGTAGCACAGCATGTGTAAAAATTCTCTGAAAATGAACTGCATTTTTATAAACCCACAGAAAAAACCTTAACAACCTTGTATGATGTTACAGTGATAATACTTGTAATTTCACTATCACAAAAATCTCAGTTTTATGATATAAGTATCTTGGAAATAAAATAAATCAAAAAGAGCATAAGGCCTTGAAAAAAGTACATGTTATTGAAATTCTAGAATAGCTCTAGCATTGTATAGATTAGCCTTAAAAGATGAACTCTTCAAAATTTCAAGGATTATAGGAACATTGGAAAGGAAATGTTAAAAATGTGAAATCGTTTTTATTTATAAGTCATCTGGAGACAATTAATATGCAGTGTAGTAAATAATTTGGTCTTTTCTAATTGAAACAACGTTTTGCTGTCAAAACAAATATTGGCACAATAAATTAAGACTAAATGATGAACACTTTCAACTGTTATTTCATGCATATATATGATTTGCAAAATAGAGAAAGAGAGAAAAGGTAAAAATTCTAAGTAGAAAATATAATTTTATAACTACATTTTATAGAATATTCCAAGAGATATCATTGGTTATTTTATTACTTTGAAAATATTACTTATTTTAACAACTAAAAATCTTTAATTTCAACATTGGAAATGATAAATTATTGAAAAATGTGTAGAACAAAAATGTCATTTCAACACCATTGATACCACTATGCTGTTGAACAAGTACTATATGAGGTATTGAACATTGTACATAATTACACACTTAGGATTTGAACTATAGCTAAACCAGTTGTTCAAGGCCACTAAAATACTGAAGAGGATTAGGATAATTAACAGTGGGGAGGATCAGAGCTATAAAGGCCTTTCTAACCCAAAATTGGAAATGGCAAGTTCACTAAAAAGTTGTGACTACTAAGAGTTTTAAATAATTTATGACACAAGCAAGGCATCCACTTCTAATGTTCTAATGTTACACGGACTGAGTAGTGATACAGTGAATATCTGGGATGTGCACAGCAGAATGGTACCTATGACTGTTATGTTGCAGAACTTGCCCTTAAGGACAGTGTAACTATGATACACAGGAATTAGATTTCATCACTTTTGAGAGGTGGCATAACTTCTACATTTTACACCAAGCATTACCATAATTTATTAACACCAGAGAAAACATTAAAATTCACATACTTTCATTGTGAAAGTGTCAAAAATCTAAGTGTGAGCAATATGTATTAGTTGCTTAAATGTTAAAATTTATTTTAGGTGGTGCTTATATTATGCATTTATCAATTGGGAAATTGCTCCTTTTATATAAATTTAAAATAACTCTATGGTTCCAGTTTCATCCTGTCTATTTTTCTTCAGTACTGAGTGACTTAATTCTCAAATTCACTTGTTTCAGTGATTTGCAAGAATTATAGAAGTGGAACACCTCCAGAAAGTAACGGTCCACACACATTTAGCTTAAGTACTGGTATTTTATAATGGCAGCTTAAAGCATATCCATCTAAGTGTGACTGGAGACCTGGCCCACAAGGTGAAAATGTCATTTTAAAACCTAGTGTCACAAAACACATAGCCACGAAAATAGCTATTCAAAATTCCCAGGTAGGACAAAGCTGTGAATGCCAAAACAGACTGTACATTAACAAAAGGAGAGGAACGTTTTAAGGGGTGGCACAACTGGCAGGAAAGGTCAGTAAGTGCTAACGGAGCCATTGAGGTACGGTTGCTGAATGTAGGATTAGAGCAACACAGACACAAAGGCTAACACACAGAAAGAGTTGTTAACTCTGTACCACCCAATATAAGGTGGACAGGGCCGGGGAGATAGCTCAGCGGCACAGTGCCTACCTGGCAAGCACAAGGTCGCGAGTTCAATTCCCGGTACAGAAAAGAATGAGACGGACAAACAAGATAAAAAATAAACACTTTCTTAGCACTAGTATACATTTACACAATTGCTTTATGTGATGTGAAATTTGAATCAAATGACAAAATCTATATGCAAGGTTGCCACTGGCTTAGGAGAATCACAAGAGTGGTTGTTTACAAATAAATTGTGTTAAAATTCAATGTGGACTAGAAGCATTTGGAAAGTAGATGAAAAATAAGTAGATGAGAATTTAGGAATTAGGAAGGATGATATTGACATAAATTCTTTTAAACCTCTTCCAAATTTCCATTCATTTATAAAAGAGATAAATTTTCTTTGATCTGAAGAGATTTTTCCGCACATGGGCAGTGTACAACATCCTATATACATATGGCGGTCCCTATGTACATATGTATACACCATTCTTTTAGATGTATACACAGCTTTAACTCAAAGAAAGTGAGTTATCAACACAGTAATCATTGCTAGACAATCCAAGTGCTGAAATAAATAACAATGATCACTTACAGAGAGAATTTATCGCTCTGTTGCCCAAGACTGTGAAAAAATTCCTGTTCAGGTTTTCTCTCATTGCAACACTGATTGTCATCAACAACCTTTGTGCTTTTGCATAATGCCCATCTTGGATGTAACATATATTCACATAAAACGTTGGACATTTTAAATAAGCATGCTGGAACACAGGCAGGACCACACATCCATGCACAGAGTATTCTGAATATGTTTTGCCAAACTGACTGCAACATTGACATGCACCACTACCGTATTTGGTCCTGTACAGCAAGGAATTTACAGCTGAAGCAACCACAGCAAGTTTCACTTGCAAGGGTCTCTTTAGAGAACACCGAGTAGAGAAACAAACAATAAATGAAACAAATAATATCTCCCAAAACAAAACAAAACAAAAAAGAATTCCTCCCACATGTTAACACTGAAAATCCAGTCTTGCTCCTCATTCCACATAAAGCAGATCCTGTCCAAAATTCTGAGTTTAAATGTGCACAAAAGACATATATTAATGTCTTAGGGCTTTTCCCAGCCATTGGAAAAGCTCATCTTGATAGAGCATTTTCCAGCGTACATTGGCTTCCACGGTTTCCACAGCTCGTGTGAAAGACGCAGCAGCAACTCCATCATAGCTCTTCATGAAGTTCTTTAGCTGGAAACAGACATTTAAAATGGTGAATCTGCATGTCTTAAAATGAGCTCATGTGCAATATGTAGAAGACTCTATCTGAAGCGAAGTGCCCAACTGAAAGGCAAAACCAACCCTCCAGCCCTTAGGTTCCTTGCTTTTAGTTAATTTTATATTTTGTATTTAATAGCACATGTTTGCAGTACATGCATTTTGCAGTCAGCTTGGGAAGCTGGTATCTGTACAGAGCACAGTTTGTTTCATTTTTTAATTCCCTTCCCTCCCCCTCCCTTCCTCCTCTTCTAATTCCTCTTTCCCCTTCTTCATTCTTGATATTATAACTTCACGTTTATGACTTAAAATATCCACCTTCATTGAGGGTATCTGGATCATGTACATGGCAGAACTTACTCTACACATTTCCCTGTGCCCTCCCCTTGCCCCTTGCCCCTGGTCCCCTGGACCCCTTCCCACCTGCAAGAGATCCCCCCCTGGTGTTCTTCTGTCCATCCTTTACCACTGTCTTAGCTGGGCAGTACATGGATTATTACTCTCCCACCAACACTGCTGTAGATGACACCTCTGATGTGTAAGTCGTTGTGCCTACATTACATGTCATTGTGCCAGAGACTTGAAGGACAGCTGTTCAAACCACCCACTCTGCTCTTAGGATTAAACAAGTGCTCATGAGTGATTCCTTGATGTCAGAACACCAGGAACTCCACCACCATGTCTTGATGATTCTGCATTTTTCTGTACTTGCATCCTAAGAAGCATCCTAAGAGCTAATCAGGCTGGTCACACACATGCACCGACTGATTACTTCAGCTTCAACTGCCTTTCCCAACACCACACCACATCCCGTATCTTTATTCATTTAACACCCCGACCCTTGCCAAGGAAAACTTGAAACTTGGTCTCTAATACTGTACACTTGTGGCCCCATGACAAAACTTTCTCTTTTATAAACTCATCAATTCAGTGGTTAGTTTTATACTATTTAGCTGGGAAAATGGGCCTGGTTTGATAACACAGCCAGTACAGAAGGTATATGTAATAGCAAAATCCAATAGAATAGACAATATAAATTAGGTATGATGCAATTTAAAATGAAAGACTTCCCCCCCAAAAAAGTGGACATTACATTTGAAATGGTCCTAATTCAGTCTCCTTTTTGCCATTAAAGATTAAGACAAACAAATTTATCCTGTAAAAATTGGATGATACTGTGACAAAGACTAGTTATAACTACAAGGTATACATAATGTATGAAATTGCCTTAACAACTGAATATGCAGTGTAAGGTTCACTTTTTGTTCGTAAAGAGAAAATAATTCTTTATATTCTACAAATAAGTAACATAGAGTTTGACACTATCATTGACGCCAAGGGGTCACCAAATGTATAGGGTGTTGGAAAAAAAGTAATAGGCCTATGAAAACCGGGTGATTAATGATATTGCAATGGCCTGAGTAACTAGATTTAGAAAGAATGAAGGAAAAATATGGGCCTATTTAGCTGGAGAATTTGAGCATTTAAGTTAGAATTGTAAGTCTTTGTCATAATTTTCATTGATATAAGCTTTTATATAAAGAGTTCAGAGAATCTAGGAATACTCCGGCATTCCCCTTCCAGATTAAATAGGATCAGGTTGTTTTTCTTTCTGCTCAGTAGGTCTTAAGACACTGGCAACCAACCAGCAATTGCAATGCTAGTAGACAAATGTGAAAAATCAACTTGCAACACGGAAACATTATGTGGTGTAATTAGTGTGGGATGTGATTCATCACAGGGTGGGCACCACATGGAAGACATGCCAGGAAGGAAATGTAGTGCAGCAAGATAAGCCCAGGAGCAGGGGACTCAGGGAAAGGGTGCTTAAGATGTTTAATTATGCCTTTCTGAATTAATTTAGAATTTAGTTCATGGATAGCTTTGTTTGCTTATGACAGTGTTTCTCTGATTATACGATCCTGATGAGTCTTCTCCAAGGTTTGCATCTACTTTCCCCCAAAGCCCTTTGTCTGTCAACATTAGCAATGGATAACCTCATAGCTATGTCCTTGTAAACACTCCAAAGTCACTAGACTTTTATAGCAAATATGTAAAACCTATAATGGCTAGCAAACAATTTTCAGTGTTTTCCCTAAACACTGGTCAGACCTTTGACAAAATTTACGCACATTAAGGAAAAAAGACAAAAAGGGTAGTAATATATGTAGTATCGCCAATATTTCAGGCACCACTTTCTCCAAATATTAACCAGGAAGTCTAGAAGGCACTTGAATCATAATTTGAAAATTACCTACTTGCACAACACATTTGTATTATGCTATTCGTGTTTAGATTTGTTCAGGCTATATTTATAAAGCCAAAAATAATACCTTTTATTCAAGTTTGGAGTTTTATGCTTTATTACAGAAACATGACATCAGGTTCATTATTTGCTATGCTGTGTGCCAATCATAAACGTATCTCTCCTTTATGAAATGTGTTTTGCATTGTGCTTTTCTAGACATTGACCAAATATGCTAGCTAGTGATAAATACCCTTTGGCAACTTTAACTCCGTGGAGCATGCTCTTGGCCTCTTTGTGAAGCCATCCTCGATACCTGAAGTACAACTCTTATAGCTTCCTTTAGGGGAACTGTGGGTTTGAATATGAACATATTATTGTCACAAGGATAGCAGGTCAGGTTATCTTGCAAGAGAGCTCTCAATAGACAATGTGTCTGGTTGTTCTCTAGAGATTCATTTCTTAAATCACTACTTAAGTGCGTTAAATACGTCCCTTGTGAGCCCCGAGAGCCTGAGGGGACTCATGCATCTTAGGAGCAGCTTATCCATCAGAACACACCTGGCCCACTTTGCAGGGTGGCCGTAAATTAATGTGATAGCCCCTACTCCTCCACAGCTCTTGCAGCAAACATGTGGGCCAAGCAGCCCAGGAAGCACTAAAGCATTTCTGCTGTGCCTGTGACCCTTGCTTCACTTTGCAGGATTTGAAGTAATAGAAGACATTTAGCATTCTTTCTGAAATCTTTTATATGTCTTCTGTTTTAAAATTATTATATTATGTTTCCTAGATATTTATGCCACATTTTGCTTTCATTTTTCAAAGTCTTGAACATTTAAACACTCTTGTAAAGTAACACTGAGTGACATACAGGTGTTGTTGATGCACTCTGGTTTTCTTAGTATAAAACTTCTACATATGTGTATCTATTACAATATTTTGGTATCTTTTAAAAAATTTCTTTTATCAGTGTACTCTAAACCCCATTGTCATAAAGTAAATTATTTTTAGAGTAAATTGCAAAATGCAACACATTTTATACAAATAAATAAAATTGGCTACTGTCAGACAGTGAGTATTTCTTTTGGATTAAAAGTGTAAAGGGAACGCCTGTGCTGCACAGGGCCCAGGTGACCCCACGACAGTGCTGTGTATCTTGGTACCGTGATCCAGGCAGGAGAAATAGGCGCACGAGAAGATTCCTTAACGGACATTGGAATCAAAGGTGGCAAGGGCCTCTGCGGTCCATGAGGTCAGACCTTCATTAGTTTAAAATTAAGGAAATGATGGACAAACATTGTTCAAACTGTTAGAGCCCTTTAAGTAGAGGAAATTCTGTTTCAGGTACTAGAAGGCAGTTTTGGGGAAAGGAACACTGAAAATATAAGTTTCTCTCTTCTAAATGTTGCTAATGCTAGTGTAGATCATTAAAATAGCAAATAAGTTTTCAGAATTCACAAATCTACTGATTTCCTTTTAATCTATGACCCTTGTAAAAAAGAACATGCTGTACGCTAAGTGAGTACATTGCTTTTTCTGTTTATGAGGCTCCATGGTTATGGGGACTGGGACTGGATTTTTTTCTTTGTCCTTTTATTTCAGGAAAGGAAATTACCATCATTACAAATTAACCCAAACACCCCACCTGAGGAGAGTCTTCCTCAACCCTGTAGACAGTGGTTAGATGATGAAAGTATTAAAATGCCTCTGGAAGAAGCAGTTAAACTACAAAGTCAGAGCAAGTCACTCTGTAGTGAAGGGATTTATCACTGATTCCACTGAGAGCTGGTATTGTGAAGTTGGCTGCTTTGAAGATAATGGAATGAAAGCCTGATTTAGATTCAGTTTTGATATTGCACCCTTCATGATGGGGGCACCTTGGAGCATCTAAAATGGCAATTAAATAGAAGAATAAAATTACATAGGTAAAATGTAAGACAAAATGGTATGTGATAAAATCAGTTAAATGTGGATTTAAAAGATTTTTTTCATGGGCTGGATATTATCAAGTCAAGGAAATCATGAAAAGCAAACAGACTTAGAAAAGGCATGAAGAAAGGAGAAAGGGCAGGCAAGAGGCATGAGGAAAGGGGATGAAGGGGGGGTGAGAGGAGAAAGAGGAGGAGGAGGGTGACAAGAGCGAGGGAAGAGGGGGGGGCGGGGGGAGAATCTTCGCTCTGTTCACTTGATCTGCTCAGACCGTGACTAGCTAAGTCTTTTGTGGCCAGAGCACCGAAAATAAAAATCAAGACATTCAAGTACTTTATTTAAATACCAAGGAATGTGGAAGTCAACCTTAATTTAATTGTTCCTTCTTTCTGTTTGTTATGGCTATGAAAAAGTCCTTTCCATTTAGCTTTTTATATTTGCAAAAATAGTAAAATAAATGTTCTGGGATTTCCCGCCAAATCCTTCAGGCTTGGGAACACACATGGCAAGGAGAAAGACTGAATTTCAAATCACTGCAATCAGAGCCAGGGCTTATTTGAGCTCACAGTGTGACAGAATCCCCCGAGTTAGTACATGAGGGATCATCCCAGGAAACTGGGCATTATTAGAAGACACCAAGGACAGGCTTGATGCTTCAGGGGATGAGGTCTGATGGGATTAACTCCGGATCACAGCATCAGGCTTTCTATCAGTGAAAACTGAGGAAAACGTGATTCTCAATACTAAACAGCAGCTGTATTTTATAATGGAGGACAACAAAGGAAAAGGCAGTCAGTCTTTGAAGCTAAACCTATTATAATCAATTAAAATAAAAAAATTAAAATAATCTAAATCCTGTACCTCTGTCCTATCTTCCCAATTCTCCCCACTGCAGACCCATCTCTTTCAGAATTAATAGCAGGGGAGGGAGGGAGGGAGGGGTTGCCTAGTTCCTTTACATTTCTAAAAAAATAAACCAAAGGAAAAGGAAATATTAGATATTAGTTTGGGCTGTATCTATTGAACAAGAAATCAAATTTATTTTTGTCTATAAAATTCATTTGTGATTGTACCAAGCAAACAATTTTTAAAATTAATTCAATGTGTATCATCAGATACATTCCTTCTCACACATACACATTCATTCAATTTAACAGGCTGGATAGCGTGAAGCACTGCATCATGTCCAGTGATCTACTGGCTGGATAGAACACACAGCAGAGCAGTGAGACCCACGTTCTACACCGTAATAGCAGCCTGAGTCATTGTGCAAATACTGTGTCACTGACACGAAAGTTTTATTGGGCAGTAGGTCCTGAACTGCCTTCATAGAATCATGAGGGGTCGCTACTTGAAAAAAGATTCTGGAATAGATTTTTGGTTTCCAGTTTGGGAAATGATTATATTATAAAACTCATTTCAGATATTCAGTGCTCAATATATTAGAAACACTTTTACAAACAATGAATTGAGACAATTCTTTTACATATAGGTGTGGGGTATATGTGTGTGTGTATGTGTAAAAGGAGTTGGTATGACACTGACAGAATCAAATGGAAAGAAATGGTCTAAGTAAATGTGTACTTCCACGTATTTATAAAAGGAAAGAATTAGAATTCATCTTAAAATATTTACCTCTTTGAGTTCACCTTCAGTGTTAAGAAATTCTGTAACTCCACTGATAAGTTTGGAATTCATAAATAATGCTTCTCCATACCTCAAAAGATTAAAGAAAAAGTCATAGTCATTGTTACAGGTAATTATTTAAGAAATATTACTATAAAGATTTTAGCTTCCCTCTCAATAGCTCCATTGACTGGAGTATCTAGTTGTTCATTGGGATTGCACAAATCTTGTACTACTGACACAATTACTTGACTTATGGCTGAAGACAGTGAACAGTTTGAATCAATGAGTAGAAAGGATTCTCTTACCAATTGGTTTCTTTTATGCTAAGGATTTCTCTGGTGAACACTACTGCATCATATTGATATCAGACTTTTAGAAACAAAGATAATTATACTAAAAATAAAACTCCTTGTTTTTGGAAGCAAAGGTCCAACCACCTTTACAAGAGGTTTCCTAGTGCTTCTTTAATTTAGGGGACTGTAAGTAACTTAGCTTCTGCAAAACTTAGTTTTTATTCTGTAAAATAAGGGGAATAAACTAGATGACTGATATAATTTCTTATCATCCTCATATTGAAACATTTTATGGAAATAGCTATGTAAAAGAAATAAATAAGCATTCAATAATTATATCAGTGATCATACACAATCAGTATGTAGTTATGGAACTGCAATGTATGAATGAAAATCATTATTTTTCTATGGGAGTGTCAGTTGTTTATAATTATGCTCTCAGACAAAGATAAATAAGCCATAATATCTTTCTTGAAGTTATTTTATTATCTAGTTGAAGAGTTAGACATGTAAACAGATAATTCCCATTTAATGTAACTAAATGTGGTATTGATAAAGTTCAATGCAGCATTCAGAGATGGTATCTAGCTGTAGAGTCTTGGGACTGGCTTTAAGGAAATGATGCATCTAGACCGAGTATGGGAAGTTAGAGGACCAACAGAAACAAAGGTGGGTGCAAGCAATTGTAAGCACTTATAATTGTAAGTAGTAGGACCGAGTGCATAAGCTGTGATCCTAGAGAGAGAAAAACAATAGACTGAGAAATTATCAAGTGGCTTAGATTTTAACGATGCCATGGAACTATGGAAAGTTTTACAGCAAGGGAATAATTATGCTTGCTTTTCAGAAAGATTCTTGGAACCATGAGAAGAGGCTTATATGTATGTGTAGTGTGTGTAATTATAAAGTCAGGGAGACAGAAGACTATTGTAAAGGTATTGGAAGAGATAAGATCCTGCACTGGGAAAGAGGTAGCAGGGGGAAGAAAAGGAAGAATCCACGAAGCATTTTGGAAGTGTTAAATTGAAAGACCTCAGGACTAGCTGTTAAATACGGCAAGGCAAGAGGGTTCCCTCTACAGATTTCCCAGCGTGGAGATAATAATAGCTCGAGCTTTGCAGGTGAACTCCAACAGAGACCCGCAGTGGGAAACTGTCCATCACAGAGTATCACTGAGCTGAAGTACCTGAGGTTGAAAAATAGATTTGGGAGGCTTGAAACCGGAAGAGTAAATGAACCCTGAAACAAGGAAAACCTCGCAGGGGAGGAAAGAGTATCCTGGAGAGGATTTTCCCATGAAATTTACCACACAAGGGCTGACAGAGGAGCTGCGGTAGATGAGGAGGACACTCTTATTTTCTCAAGATAATTACTGCTGTATTCGTAACTATGGCGACACTGCAGCCTTTCTAAGTTGTGCACAGAGATCATGGATGCTGAGAAACAAATTAAGCGTACCAGTAGCTAAACAATTTTGGTGGGCTGTAAACAGTGTACATACAGATGCATTCCACTGAACTCTGATCTACAAAACCCATGAAATGGTGTGCATATTCGTAGGCATTTGACATTTTTAAATTGAAGTGCTCATATATATCAATTTCACCTTGCTGTTTGACTATTATGTGGCTCTTATATGCGTGACAGCAAAGCAAGCTCTAATCTTCCAATCACTTCAAGTCTTAAACTGAAAATATTAAAAAGTCAATGTGCTTTATAGAAATATCAGTATATCTTCAGATAGAAATGTGTTTAACATGATCTACTATTTCCAGCTGAATTCATCATATCAGTGCTACTGATAAAAGTATGCTTAAGTATAATATTTTTCTTAGTTTTTAAGAGACAGAATAATAATTTGGCTTAGTATCTAGGAACACTTATGTTTGAAAAGAACATACAGCATTTACATACTCTATAAGAAATTTAATTTTAAAATACTCTAGAGATTATCAGAGTAATACATTAGCACTTATTATAATATATTTAAATACCTAATGATATATTTTATAAAGTTGAAGGTGAAGAATTTTCACTATGAAACAAGTCATCCGAGAAAAGAATTCTACTGCAACTTGGCCCATACGGTGCTTCAAATGATTAATGTTTCTTCTCTATATCACGGCTTCATTTAGATGCCTTACAGTATTTATATTTAAAGGAAATTTAAAACAATTATACAGAAGTTAAGTTTCTTATTTTCACACTACTTATACCTTATTTATGAATAGTTTTCCATAACATGGTCAGGCTATAAAAATCAGGATAAAATTTCTTCCACTTTGAACAGTTTGACAGAATTTCCAGGAAAGTTTTTCTACTAAATATTTTGTGCTGTGTGTTTAAATATAATTAATTAAGGTTATCAGTGTATAACAAATGAATAATGCTATACAATTGCTAAAATAATTCTAAAATTCAGAGTGGAACATGCCTCTTGACTATTTTAAAAATCTTAAAGTATTATTTGAATCTTATCTATAGCACAAATTTTGGGCCTCTGTTCTTCATATGTCTGCTTTAATTGACTCATTCGCACATGCTTGAGTGAATCTTTATCTCTACCTGGTATTTAATATCTTCCACTTATCTCGGAAAAACTTCCAGGCAAGATCTCGGCCATGTGGATTCCGAGCTACATGGATTATGACATCAATTGCATCCTGATCCAGCACAACCTCTGAGTTCAGGGACAGGTTTAGAAGTCTGTAAGGGTAGAGTTGTAGAGAAATTCTTAGGAAATAACAACTATATCTTATAATCTCATAAATTACATAATCTTATTTTTCATAACCTTCAAAAGAATAACTCAGTGCAAACTCTCCTAATACAAATTTAATAGAACAAATTTCTGTTTATGCAAAGGGAGGAGGCCAAATGTAAAGTCACTTAATTAAATACATGAATTAAACTCTAAAAATGTCTATGGGACAGAGAATTCACAAGTCTGCTTTGAGACTGCAAACTCCTCTTTAAAAATTTTTGCATTACATAGATCTTTTCATAATGAAATATTTCCTCATATACATATATAAATATCAAATAATTTGTCATAAACATATTTTTACCATCATGTGACCTAAGTCATCTTAATATGGGAGATTTTATTACCTTTAGCAATATATGTACATATATTTAAGCAAATACAAAGAACTTCAGAACAGTTTGATTAAAGAAAACTTTTATCACAGACACAAATTTAAAAATTAATTGACCTACCTATTCAATAAATTCCTGTCATCACTGCAAGTTAAGGCCTCCAGTAGTACCTTCTTTTCAGAAATTGCTGTGGTGGAGTGGAATTTCATCCATATGAATTCCCAGACATCCTCATCCAGGAGTGACACGCCTGTACAGTAGACGATGTCTCTGACGTTTAGTGGTATTCTGAGGAAGCAATCCAGAGGGGTTTTCTGTTACTTAAAACCTTCACATCATTGCAAGCAACGCCAGGCCTTAGTTTGAAATCTTCCTAGAGAAGATTTCATTCATTAGATTTTGCCTAAAAAAGGATCATACTATGTAGTAATAACATTCAAAAAATTAGTGACTAGAAGAATAAAATCATATCTTTTACTCAAAAGAAGTTTTGAAAACAATTTTTGTGCCCATTCCTTTTTTCAACTAGTTTCATTGGCACATTTCAGATATACATAATGATAGCATTTATCATAGGGACTTGCATCTGTATATTATATATCTTAATTTTTCTTTTATTTCACATTCCCTCCTCTCCCTTCAACTTCTCTACCCCATCTTATTTACAAACGCCTTGTTTGCCTTGGTGCTCACTCTTAAAATTATATTTCAAGTGGCTAGTACCTCTGCTGACCTTTTCCTTCCCAGAAGAAGCAGCCCAGCGGAGCTTTTGTCTCCGTCTCTGCACAGAGGTAGATGCACACTGGTGTGTCAGAGTCTGACCCGCAGTCTCTGCCCTCTGCTGGGTGGCGAGACTGCACCAGACCCTTCAGAACTGCAAAGGCTGGCCAGTCAGATGTGGTTACTTGGGCATCTCAGGAAAAACCGGGTGCTGGATGCACAGATCAACTGTTTTCCCTTTCTGGGTGAGAAGTAAGACCTGAATCTCACCCCAAGCCCTGTTCTCTCCATGCTGAGCATCAGGGAGGACACACGCCATCCTCTGGTTCAAACTGTTATTACCGTCTTCCCTGAGGTGGACCGACTGGACAGACCTGGGGGGACCTTACCACCAGCAAGGCACGTCCTCATCTTCTGGGTTGTTTTGGAGAAGGTGGGGCATTAGAGAGATGAATCAAATCATTCTTTTCCTAGGATGTAGCCAAGAACTGACATTTTTAATCTTCTTACTCGGGGCTGAACAAGGAGAGAATCTCAAGCTGCTGCCTCTCTCCCCCCTCAGGCAGACCGGATGCCCAGTCCTTCCGGAGCTCCAGGAGAAGGCCAGGTAGCCATTTCTATGGAGAGCTTTCTCAGAAAAGTTTGAGGGCATGAGCCAATCCTTTTTCTCCCCTGAGAGAAGCTGGGATCTAGAAGGTCTTTCCCTAGCCATAGGATGTTCTGCCAGAAGTACATGTCAAGTGTGTATCCTGAGTCTTCCTACTGGGTTTGGTAACTCATGTTTTGTATTCACTAATGGTACAGGAGCCTTTCACTTAACTTCTAGATTTCTCAAAAGTGAATTTGCCCATGAGTTACTGATGAAAGCGCATCTGAAGGGAGAAAGAGGGCCCAAAGCTTACTACTCTCCCAACTTGCTGACTTCACTCCAAGGTTACTTCACCCTTTAAAGAGAACCATTACCAAACTTGGGGCCTAAATACTAACGCAAGTAACACCAATACCTGGTTGATGCTACTGTAACACCCATGCAGCCAAAATACAATGCTGAGAATTCAGCTGGCTACTGATATGGCCTTTAAGCCTTTTAAAAAATATTTATCAAAGACAAAATTAGTCATCTTTTAAGATATTTGATTTTAGTAAGACTGGCTTACCAAGTGATAGTCTTTACATTCACCAACACTGAAGTGATACTTGGAAAAACACAGTTTCTTGGTGATGGAAAAGGATCTACGTTAGCAGTACACCTAAGAAGCCTCTGTATGGGAAGAGGGTCCTACACAGAGGTGAGAAAAAGTTTGGAAAGACATCAAGATATAAAGTGTTGGCAAAAATGACCAGTATGTGAAGGAATTTAGCATCATTGTCCTTAGAAGGCCTTTGAAGGCAAACTGCCTCAAGTAGAGGGATTTGCTGTCTCTGTGTGTGAGGCTGCAAACAGAAAAAGACTAAATTACAAAATCCGTCGTTTGGATGTGCTTTGTGTGAAAGTGCTGGTCAAGTTTGTCTTCTCAACAGCAGTTCCTTTGTGCAGAGCAGATGGATCAAATTTGATTATTGTGAAAGGAAACACACATTTACATATATAACCTAAAGCCTATTGATGGTATATCGAAAAATAACTGTCAGGCTTAGGTACAAATCACCCCAAATCTCAGGCCAGACATGATTCATTGCTAAGAAACACAATTGCAGACGTTCATATGGCTTTCTGGTGAGCAAAAACAGAGATGATTGGCCCCAAAAAACTGCTGTGATTTTCCTAACGTGGATTCCTACCCCATCAATTCCTCATCTTCCTTGCCCATTCACCAGATAAAGAATTAATGTACAACTCACAAGATCATTTCTACTCATCACTGAAAACAAGATTGGTAAGCATTGGATGTGCCAAGGGCCCTCAATTCCCAACCACTTCCACTGTTAATGAAATCCCCTTTTGTTGCTAAATTTGTAAAGATGTTCTAATAACATTTTAGCAAAATGATTGCTCCGGAGACAGTTTAAGATCTCTTTGTATAAACCAAAGTCATTCGGAACAAATGAAAAAGCTCATTTGTTTGTAAAGCATGAGCTAAGAAACCACAGAACCCATAGTCATGAACTGTACAAATGAGTCCCAGGAGAGACTTGACATCAGGATTACAGAGAAAAGGGCCCCTCCTAGTGAACATGAAAATTATTTATGAAGATGTGAGTATCCCAATGGTCATTTCTTTTTAACTGCTACCTCAGAAGTAACTCTCCTAATGGAATTTTATCAACTGGAAAGGAAATCTGTGTTTGTTTCTTCTCTAGGTATTGTAAACATACATGAATAGTCAATTGGTCTCTCTGAGCTACCTTCACACAAGATGAACAGGGTCATGCTTAGGCGAAATGAAATGAATTTATCTTCCTTAAGGTAGTAACATTACAGAAACTGTTACCTAATTAACATAACTTGTACTGTGGCCTTTACTCCAGTCTTACTTTAAATAGGATTATGACAGTTCATTTTCAGGATGCAAGTGTTGAAAGCACAGATGTTCAATATATAATTTTGAAATAATTTATGTAAACTAAATGGCTTGGTGGCATATGTTAAAAATAAGTAGAAAAATAAAGATATCCATCATTCAGCAATTTTTTTTACTGAGTTAAAAAACAATGATAGTTTTCTTAGCACTGCAGTAATGAAGTACAATAGACCCAGGTGGATTATGAACAGCAGAAATTTATTTCTCACAGTTCTTAAGGCTGAAGTTCTGCGATCAAGGTACCACTAGGGTCATCTAAGGTCATGTTCTAATGAGGACCTTCTTTGGGGATGTAGAGAAGCTGCTGGGTTCTTTGTCCTCAGATGGCAGAAAGAGGGCCAGACGATTCTCTGAGATGGTTTTCAAGAAGGACATTCATCCCTTATGAAACAGCTCCTCCCTAGCAACCTAATTAGTTTCCAAACATCACACTTAATACTATTACATTATCAGTTTGATTTTATCTTACAGATTTGGGGGCTAGGGGTGTCACAAATGTTCCACCCATAACAGTGATGGACTGAGACTAAATCATAGAAAGTTGGTACTCTAGTTGTTTTATGTCTCTGTGTTAATATATTTCCATTCTTTACCTTTAAAACTAAAAAAAAGAATGTTCTACACTATAATGATAAATTAGGGCAAGTAACTAAGAAAACTCAAAATTTACCTGTGAAAAGTTTTATTTCTGTATACTTTTTAAGGCAGAAACTTTGGACTCTTTGAAAATACCAGCAATGAGGTACTGGTTGAAGTTATGATACAAATAGGAACTGAGAATGATATCATAGATTAATATTTAATAATATGATAAAGCTTCCTTTTAAAGATAGAATACAATACACGTGTAAATCTACAATATCTATAACACGATTGTGTGAAGTTTAAAAGCTAACATGTTGTCAGGTTCTTAACAAAAAGAAACACTAAAAAGACAAAAAAGAGAGTATCAATAACACTTGCCTCAAATCTGGGCATTATAGGTAACTAGACTTTTTGTTAACTCATATATTTCAAGTTTCATAATTTATTATTATAATTACTTTGGAAATAAGCAAATATACAATTATATTTATAAATATAAAATTACCTTAGAATAAAATACAGTCAATATCTTGAAATATTACTGAATAGCATTTAAGACGCCTCAGGATAAACATTAAATATCTTTCATAAAAATGATACCTGCTGCAGGAAAAAATACACTGCTTTATAATATAAATTTTGATTCTTCATCACACTCTACGTTCATTTCTAAAAATGATCTCCCTGGAAGTGGCTCAGTGAGTAACCGCCGGTAGGCTCGGGTAAGTCAAGGACGTGGCCTTGGGCTTCATTTTTCACCCTAGTTGGGCAGGGATAAAGTACACAAGTTCTAAAGTCTTTTCTTTGTGAGTATAAGATTCTTTTCATCAGTGATTGTGTTAAAATTGAAATGTGGATTTAATTATTTTCAGACAGTGAGAAACACAGCTCAAGCCACGAGCTGCCTAAGAGGGCTCTTTCTGTCATTGGCCCTGCGCATACCATTGATATAGAGCACAGCTTAACATTTAATTGATTTTAATTAATGTAAGATTAATTCACTCATTGGAGAGGTGGCTTGCCTCTTCTAACTAAAAATTAAAAGCGTTCATTGAAACTTTACTGCCAACACACCAAATCTTATTCTGCTTTAAAAGTATCTGTACTCTTCCCTCTTCTAGGATGGATAATGTGTGACTTCCAAGTATGTAACTAAAATATCATCTTACACTTACTAAGGCTGATGCTGCTCGCCAGGCCCTCTGCCCATCCTTCTCTCCCTGTGTTCTTAGGTGCTCCTGCGCTCTCCAAACACCACCCTGAACAAGCTGCTTAGAAAGAATGTGTGACTTTTCTCCTTAGTGTTAATTTACTCATTTAGAAAATGGGGTAATAATTTTTAATGTCTGCAACAATCTTTGCCCACTGCATGTCACACTGCTTGATACATATTAAGGGTTAAACACACAATGTGTTTTCATGGTATGTGTGGTCCAATGCTGGAGACATACAAAATTAACTTGCCATGGGGTAATAACCTCATTATTAGTATGAAGTAACAATCATTATCCCAAGTAACTAGAATTCTCTTAAAATGCATAAATGTTTAAACAATCTCACCAAATGTGAATGAGCAGTTTATTTAAAAGCAGGATTGACAGTGCAACTTCAGTATAAGTCCTTAAAATAAAATTTCCTTCAATAATCCCGCCTAATCTTCTTGGTATAATTGTCAATCAAATATGATGTCAGAAATTCTTTTAACAATCCGGATAACCGGGAGGAATATTATTTCCAGGCATCTCTACAACATCTCCAGCAAAGGGACAGAATTCCCAGTGAAATGTCAGCCAGGGACCAGAGGAGATGTCACCAGGCAGCGTATCACTGGCGAGGCACCCTTCATGTTGCAAGTAGGCTGGCTCTGTTTCTGGAGGTTTTCTCTCTTCTTACCTGGCATTTGCCCATTGTCCCCGAAGCTTAAGGATGACATAAAGGAAAACCGAAGCCTCAGAACAAAGAGGGCAGTTCAAAAGGAGTCTGCATGGCCCTTTGCACCTCAAAGCTCTAAGAATATGATGGTGAACAGAAAAACTTCATGTCTGAATATGTGGATGTGTTCTGAAAAGATGTCTGATCCTTCTTGAAATTGTAATTTTGCATGTTTCAAAGTGCTCCGGCTGCTCTTTCTATATGAACTGGGAAAGCACTGCTGTTATGCTGCTGATTTATTTGGTGATTTAACTCTCAACAACCTGAGAATAGGAAAAGATTGTGTTCTAAAGTGTCTACACTCCTTCTAAGAAGATTTCAAAATTAATGTGAATTTACTTTGAAAAAGACTTTAAGTTGAAATAAAATTTTTGTTTTTAATATTTAAGTCCCACGTGTAGAGTAGGTATAATTACTAGCAGCCATTCAACGTGGTGATCATGGAGAAAGAGTGGTATGGGTTAAGGATTGGGGTTATAAAGCCACTTTATAAAATATAATGTCTAAAGCACTAGGGGTAAGAAACTGAGTGACCCAGATAACCTTAAAAAGAATGGAACAGAAAGGAAACTTCAAAGAAAAACTACACTGACAGAAGAAAAGGGAGAATATACAGAGCCCAAGACACTGGGAGGGAATGACAAAGACCCACAAAAAGGCAAAACGAATAAAAGCAAACAATTGGAGGAGAATGTGTGACTTCTCTAATACTTCTGGGGTGCAGATGTTAAATGCATCATCCTATTGAAAATCTCAGAACAGAGGCACTAAGCATCTACCAACGCGGAACCCTTAAGACTTTCTTGCAATACAAACAGAATTAATTATAACTATAATAGCTCCAAAAGCTGCTTCATAACAAAAGTAGAAAAAGTGAAGACACCTATGATGACTCATTCTAGAACAGTGCGCAGCCAGCTACTAAGATAAATAGCTGTGAGAACAACAGAACGTAAAACCTAAGAGGTTAGTCATTGTAGAAGAAATGAGATGCCTGATAAACTGCCCTATCTGTGGATGAGGAAAAAAAGCTTTCTAATAATCACTTGAGTGTTATCCATGGTTTTTCAATTCATCAGCTCTATCCTCATTGAATATGTGGCTTCTTTTTACTCCTGTCTGGTCAGGGCACCGCAAATTTCAATGTCTGCTATTACACGGAATCTACATCTACAACAAATCAGTGGTGTATCTCTGGCAATATTTGGTGTTCCTTGATTTTAGATGTATCACCCCACCTTCTACCTATGTCTCACATCATTTTCTGTCTCTATCTCTCTCTGCCTTCTTTCTATCCCTTTTAAATGTATTCATTAGATTTAGGGCTCTCCCTAAATCCAGCATGACTTCATCTTGAGATCCATAACTTGATCACATTTACAACGACCTTATTTCTCTCTAAGTAAGGCCACGTTCAAAATAGGGTTTAGAATTTTGAGGTATCTTTTAGAGGCCACTATTCAACCTGTGAAAGCATACATATTTGTACTTTTAATTTTCATAATATCACTAGGAAACTATACACTGTCAAATTCTAACTTCCTTACCCAAAGATATTTAAAGATATATGTAAAATGATATTTGATATTTATGTATTTCATGGTTATTATGATGTGCAATGTTATACTCTCATTAGAAAGAACACTGACAGGAGTTATTTTCATTTTTACTTTGAAATAGATTATCTGATAGAAACAGTTCTAAACCTTAGTAAGTAGAAAATTTTTAGAACACAAGAAATATTGGTATTATTGAAAGTTGCTCCACACAGAGAATATTTTTAGCTAAATGTACAGAAAAAGCTTCATTATAGTAGTTGATATTCATTGTAATGAGCTTTATAGTATCCAATATATGAATCTGAAGGTATAGCCTACTTACTATAACTAACACTATTTTGGAAGCTGCAAGGCTTTTTTCTTAATATTCTACATTGGCTAAGTAAATAATTACTATTACAAGATAAGTCAGTATTACTTGCTGAGTTGGTCATAAAAATCTGTATTCACTTCACACTTCTATGATAAACAGGCTTTTAAATAAAGCTATTCTATAACTAATCAATAGGAATATCTTTTGGTAGATGACACCACAGTTCAATAACATTATGTCTGAAATTGGAAAAATATTAGGTAAACAATATGAGTACAATAAAAAAAAATTACCACCGGCCAAAATAAGGGAAAACAAGTTACACTCTCAAGAAAAAATCACCTTCAAAAACACTTCTGTAAAAATTAGAATAATTTGAATAGTTATTATTGATTATTGTCTCTATATATGGTTAGCAAAATAATACAGTATTTTAAAAAAGTAAATGTCAGGGAAAAGCCTAAATGCGTTAGAAAAAGTGTATGGTTATTTTTGCACTTACAATTAAAGCATAAAATCATTGATACATTTAGATTAAAATCTAAATATAACTATATGAGAATAGAAATACATACTGTATTTATATTAGTCCTAGAGGAAAGTAAAGCCCCAAGCATACTAAAAAGTAAATAAAAAGTACAACCAGATTCATTAATCCCTCAAAAAGATGATTCAGTCAAATATTTATCACTTGGTGGACAAAAACAAGTTAAAATTTATTAACTTCTCCAAATATCAAGGAAAAGTAGCATATTCAATGTGATTCCAGATAAGCTTGGGGAAAGAAGGATTCAATTCCTTTTGTTAGCAAGTATAGAATCTGTTTAAGTAATCAAGACCTACAAAAATACAAACTATGAGTAAGATAATGAGCTAGCTAAGAAAAGATTTTCAATAAGACAAAGAAATTTGGAAGGAATTTGCACACTTAGTACATTCCATATGTTTTCTTTTACCTATATAGTTTATAGAAAAAACTTGCATGCTAATGTACTCTAATCTTAGAAGCACCCTAATTTGAGAATAGAGATCCCAAATTCTTTGATGAAGGATCATAACCAACTCAGATTTTTGTGTCTCTCAGCAAATAAAACCAAAACAAATAGATTAGATGAAAAAATTTCCAGAACTTTTAGAGTACGTTCTCATGACACTACAAATTCTGCCCAATCAGTTAAATTTTTGAAAGTCCCAAAATCTGATCTTGTAAAAGGCTGTTGAGAAGGAAAAGCATGGTGCAAAGTGTTTCCTGCCCTTAATTCCTCTTTCTGTCTAGACCCAGGCGACATGCATTTTCCTGTAGCCCTCAGGACAGGGCCAGCTCTGCAAGAAGGTCACCCTCACCAACAGGTCAAGTTGTCCTGTGCTTGGACTCCTCTCTGGGTGTTGACCACAGTCAAAATCTGACATTATGTGTATGATTTCTGGTTACCACTGATCAATCCCATCAGGTGGTAACACTGGAGCTATGTTGTTTTCTCACTGTAGTCTCCCTAGTGTTTTTAGAATGACAGAAACAGAATATATTCAATATCTTAATCAAGTGCTATAGTACACATATAACTATGGAAAATTATGCAGAATAGCTTATTTTACAAAGAAAAAAGAGCTGAAAATAAAAAATGACATTGGCTTTTCATCAGTATCCCATTACTCAAATGTAGACTGGGTACCTGGCCCTTCCTTCAACACTATAGCTGCCACAATGAGGGATGTACTCCTTTAAAATCCGTGCCTCTCAGCCTTAAAGACTATGGAGGGATAAATTGTTAACAAAGTTTTGAAAGTGATTGTTTTAGATTAGATATTAGCAAACCAAAATTTTTATATTATTTGGAAATTTTAATTTCTATACATATATCTTGTGGTAAATAAGAGCGCATATTAATCGTTTTTACTTCTTCTCATGCTCCCATTTCTACCCAATCATGTCCCTTTCCCATCTACACCAAGTGAATCTACCCATTTTCTATCATCTAACTTTTATTTTGCTTTTAAAATTATTTATATTTTGGGATTTTCATATGAGAAATCATATGATATTTAATCCTTTGTGTCTGATTTATTTCACTTGTATCCAGTTTCATTGCACAATGGTCTGATGATATGTATGGGATAACTGCAGTTCCTTTGGATTTACTTACATATGTTCTATGGTAGAGTATGTGGTCTACTTTGGAGAATATCCCAGCTGCATCTGAGAAATGTGTATTCTGATGTGGGGTGGAGAATTTTGTAGATATTTACTAAGTTTATTTGTTCACAGGTTTAGATCAGTTCTGATATTTCTCTATCAATTTTTTGCCTAGCTGATCTATTCGTGACAATAGGGTATACAGGTTCCCCATTACAATTATGTTAGTGCTTCTATGATCTGTCATGTCCATTAATGTTTGTTTTATACAGTCTAGTGTGTCTGTATTTGGTGCACATATATTCATGATTGTTATCTGTTCCTTTTGCAGTCTTCCCTTAACAAGTATGCAGTGCCACATTGGTCTTTCTTGATCAGTCTTGGCTTGAAGTTCACTTTGTCTGCAAATGGAATAGCTACTCCTGCTACTTTCCAGGTTCCTGTCACAAAGAGTATTGCTTTCCATCCTTTCACTTACAGTCTATGAATTGCTTTTTAAGTTAAATGTGTTTCTTTTATGTACCATATTATTGAGTCTTTTTTTTTGTAGTGCTGAGGATTGAAACAAGGGTCTTGCATATACAAGGCAAGTACTACTAAGCTATAATCCCAGCCCCCAATTTTTTTTTCTTGATCTATTCTACTAGTTTGTTTCTTTTGATTGGTGAATTGAGACCATTTACTTTGCTTGTTATAATGGACATGTATTGGTTTATCCTTGCCATATCATTTTCCTATTATTGAATCTCTATCTTTCCCACATATTTATTCATTCTCCTTTTTGGTGGATTCTTTGTCTTGGTGTTCTTGGAATTGTAGTTTTTGTTATTTCACTTAGCATTATGATGATAACTGTGAATGCCAATAGTTCCCATGAAACTTCCTGTCCTGCTTTAAAACACTCATGGCCAACTTCTAAGTCCCTGTGCTTTGTTTGTGCCAACAACAATTTACAACTTAGATAACCAGCCACAGTTATGGAAATCTATAAGTTATAGGGCAGAAAGGTAAGGGAAGTAAGATAATTGTCCTTTTGGTTTTTCTAAGTATGTAATTCAATTAAACAAAAAAATGTGCTCCAAGTATTGTGCTATATTAAAATGTCTATTAACAACATACTAAAACTTAAATCTTTACAGTTATTTAAATACATGATGGGAAAAATCTTAGATGTCAACTTAAGCATATTATTTTAGGGGATATACGTGCTTAAAACTTGAGTCCGATTGAATTATTCTAGTAAATTGCCCTTAAGGCCTCCCTTTGTCTTGCTCAAAAATATAATCCTTAAATACTGTCAGTCTTCTTTCCTTAATAATGCTCAAATATCTCCACTTGTTTATTTGCACTACTAGCTCATAGAACTAGATGTTTTTCTTGATATCTTTGCATTGATCAAATTTCTATATAAGAATCTTTCAGACCACAGACCTCTCATTGATTGTACTTACCTGAGTTGCATTTTTAGTGCTCTGTGCCTATTCTGAACTTCAACCTTCCTCTTATCTTCCCCCCATCCCATCATGCTTTGGGGCATATAAAGGCAGGGTCTATGCATTTTTAATACCTACCAAGTAACAGGGGCAAGCATTAACTGAAAGAATGATTACTGTATCCAAAGTATTTCACAGTATGCCCAACACATTTTAGTTGCTCGACATGTTCTTACTGAATGCATGAAAAAGTGACCATATACTCTTTGATTAATAAATCTGCAGAGAAGCACAACTAGACCCATTGTCAGGGAAGATTTATATGTATGTTCATACATACTGAGTATGAAAATCTGGAAACAATGTAAACACTGGAGGTTGGAGGACAATTCCTAAACTTTTGAAACATAGCTGAGATTCTGAAAAGTTAATTGACTTGTCTAAAGCCATATCTGCTGAACAGTAAAAATAGAAGCAAAACCTAATTCTTGCCCCAGTTCACTGGAAGTCTTAGACACCCTGTGGTTTTCATTACCCCACACAAACTCCCTGATAGGTTCCCTTCTCTACAAAACACTTATGCTGGTAACAGACCCTGAATTTGCAAGGCCTGGTTAGTGGAAGAAATTCAGGCTGTGAACCTTTATGGTGGGACACTTTGGAATAAGCAGAATACAACAGAAAACAGTGTAAAGAATTGAGGGAATAGGACTACAATACCTTGGAAACAATGGCCACTCAGAAGCATTGTTTGAGAGAGGGAATAGATTAGATTTCTGATTTAGATTTATATAGATCTAAGAGAAAGAGCCTTTTCTTCTCCTACTTTTACATTCTCACATAAGAAAAGCAAACATTGATAGGCAAATATTATACACAGATTAAAAGGGTTCACCTAGATCTCTTTATAGTATAAGATAAAATGAGTTTTAGCTGATGACATGTGACATGTCACAACTGACTAAAAAGAGCAATAAAGAAATAGTGACATTTATCTGGGAGACTAAGCTGGGCAATATTTCTCAAAGGAGAAAAAGGCAAATGTCATCCTGTACTAATTGAGAGTCTGTTTAGTAATATTTTGTTTTATATTTCATATCCTTACTGTAAGCCTCAAAATGTAAATCCTAACAGTTAAGAGACATAATGTATGTTACTCCCTCTCCTTTTTCAGTTTAAAAAGACACTAGCTATTACACAGACATAATCAAAACAAATGCAGGAGCCAACTGTACACCTGAAATTCCAACACTCCAGAAACTGAGGCAGGATGATCATAATGCGTTCAGGGCCAGCCTAGACTACATAGTGAGCTCAAGGCCAGCCTGAACTACATAGCAACACCTGTCTCAAAACAAACAAAAATAAACAAAAACAAATCGAGGGTAATTCTGAATACTACCATTTTACGATTTCGTGTGAGCTTTAGGTGTTTCATATACATTCTTTCATTTAATCCCCAAAACGTTTATGGTCTGTAATATGACTACCATTTTTTCAGATATGGAAGCTAAGAGATATTCTTAGGGCTATGGAGGGAAATAGCTTCAATTTGATCACAAATATCTCTACTCCAAAGGCAGTGCCCTTTCCTACATCAGTCATCCCCAAATTATGGTCTCCAGGGTAGCAGCATTAACTAGGAGCTTGTTATAAACTCAAATTCTTGGCCTCACTCTACTTATTGAACTGGAAACTTTGCTGAGTCAGGACCTACAAATAACAGGAATAGCTAGTGATTGTGATGCATTCTCAAGCTTAAGAATTCGTGGCTTATGCCATGTAGCCCAAAATACATAAATCTGTTACCAGCATGCTCTGCCAAGAGTACTTAAAATCTGTTAGGTAGCTTATGTTTATTATTTAGCACTTTTGAAAAAGTTATACCACTAATACCAACAATTTGACATACCAGTGAATCCCATGCAGTGGGAATGGAACACAGGGATTCAGTAGGGATTCCTAGAGGTGGAGCCTAGGTCTACCATCTGTGATTTTATAATCTTGGCAGGTTGCAAAATCTTTATAGTTTAGTATTTGTCTTTCATAAAAGTAGATGATGAGATTCTCCACCAAAAGCAATGACAGTGCCTAAAATGTAATAAACATTCAACAAACTGAATATAGTTTTGTGGCCTTAATTAAAGTCAGTAATATTAGTAATATTTTGATTAATTGCATGTATATTGAGACTTATGAATTATACATGCTGCAAAGCTCTAGAGAGGATCTTTTACTTATGATTTTTATTTTAGAATGTTCTTAATTTTGTCAATTTTGAAATAAACTTACAATTGATTTCAATTCAATAAACATTTAAAATATAGTAGGTACTGGGTTGTTTCAGGGTCTTTTTAAAGTACAACAAAGTTTCCACTTTTAATTAATATGTTAGGGAAAGGATTTCACTATCTATTGAGTTAAAACTTTTAAGTAAGCGAAATCTCTGTGTGGGCTTAAAGCTTTTGTTGTCCCTGTAAATGGTGTTTGAAAAATAATACAGTATTGAGAACACACATTTAATTCAGTTTGAATTCACTGCTTACAGAAAATCTCATAATCCCATACTGTGACCTCTGTATAATCAACTATATAACATTGTCTTGGTTACTTTTTTCTTGCTGCTGAGACAAAATACCCAATGCCCAAAATGAAGGAAGGAAAGGTTTATTTAGCTTACAGCCCATACTTGGCTGGTTCTGAGGCAGACTGGCACATGGCAGAGGGCAAAGGTTCATGCAGAGCACAGCAAAAACAACCAGGAAAAGGGAGGAATGGCAGAAGCAGCCTCTTTCTACCTCCCTTACATTGTAAACAGGCTACCCCCACCCAGGGGGCGTGTAGTCTCACACAATCTCCATACCCTCCTCTTTCACAGGCTCAGGATGTATACAAAGTAAGCCCCCTGGCTTCCCGCTGAATCACTCAGCCAAACCTCTAGATTCTCCAAGTTCACACAATTTATCAACCATAACAAACATCAATGGTGATTTAATACAGAGGCTTTCAAATAACAATTCCTCTGAAATAATAGTATAATCCCTATATTAAACTCAGTGAAATTTAGACCTATTGTTTTTGTTTATTTAAATCAACAAATGAAACAAACTACTCTCTATCCCTTTAATTATGAGTTTTTATACAAATAAAGGCTATATCTTTTTTTCCTGTTTCCCCCACTTTCTTTATTTCAAGTAAAATTTCAGGGCTTACAGACTCCCTTCCTCAGCTCGTGGTTTTAAGATCTTTTTTATCATTGCTATTGTTATACACCAAATGCTTGGCAATTTGTCTCTTTTCTGGAACGTGGCATTCCGCTGAACTTACTCTGCAGATTGTAGCCTAACAAGACGTAAATGTAGCTCAGTCTGCTTTTATGCATGACATCACCATTACAATTCAACACACTGTCGCATCTGAATATTTTAACAGGAATCAGAATGTCAACTCATTCCATTCACCATCCACAGTTAACTCTTGAATTTTTCTCTGTTGCCACCATCTGTCGCTATTCACCGCACTACTCCTTCCCGTTAGCCTTCTTCTTACCAACTTTATATCTGTTCTGCATTTCTGATTTTAATGTGTCTGATTTTACTTATTTCCCCAATATTTCAAGATTACACCGCACAGTACTATAGCACCCCAAAGATCTGCCATCCCACTTCCATGACTCATTGTTCTGTACATTTATTAGCACAAGCATACATGTCCCAAAATATTTTATAAGTTTAGTACTGTACTACGCCTAGTGTTCTCCTTTTAAATTACTTTTGCAAGTCAGTCTTCTTAAAGTGCCAGTAAAGTAGACAAACACAGAAGCAAAGTTCCAGTGAAGCAGGAACAAACAAAACAACCCAAATAAACAAAATGACTTGGACTGTTCCCACAAGCACCTTTAAAGAGAAATCTTATTCTTCTCTCCATTGGCTTAGTTTAACAAAGTTAAATCCAACATCAACCACATGTCTGTTACTGATCTATTATTACCCTGTCATACAAAATATATAGACTAAACTCCTGCTTTTCATACATAGGTAGCTCAGTGAGTGCCATGTGCCCCTGGTACAGGAAGTCACTTGTGACACAGGGCACGTCAGATGGTTGGCTCAGCCAACTTTAGAAAACACAGCTAGTTTCACTGAGTATGCTTATTTCTCCACTTACCAAAGAAAGCCAAACAGATAATATATGAATAATGAAGGAAATAACAAAACAACCTTACAGTATTTCACCATAGTTTAATGATAATTTCATGAATGAATGACAGAGCTATCAAAACCAAAATGATCCAATCTCTTCTATGCAAATTTATTTTTATAAGGAAATTATGGATCTGATACATTATTGAAATTTATAAGTTAAAAAATCATAAAATTTGCCTTGTATGTTGGCACATTTATAATTATAGAACTCTGAGAAGCTGAAGCAAAAAGAACC
Source organism: Dinomys branickii (assembly GCA_004027595.1). Classification (NCBI taxonomy): domain Eukaryota; kingdom Metazoa; phylum Chordata; class Mammalia; order Rodentia; family Dinomyidae; genus Dinomys; species Dinomys branickii. The sequence continues at coordinate 64,288 of PVLD010000474.1, forward strand.
CAAATTCTAGGCCAGCCTGGGCAATTTAACAGTTGAACAAGACCCTGTCTCAAAACAAAAAATAAAAAAGGTCAGCATTGTAGTTCGGTGCAAAGGGTCTCAGTTTAATGCCCAGGTCCCCGTGAATCCTCGCTGTATTTATTACATTAACTCTGTGTTTTCTACTTGCAACCCCCATTTGCCCACCTTACGTATCCCTGCATAGCTGTGCTGCCTCTAGTCCAGCCATTTTGATCTAAAAAAGTTCTGCTTATCCTCATGAATGAAAACGAGATTCCTCTGAGAAAGGAGCCCCTCCCTTTGCTGTGTTCACTATCTTGTGCTTTGCTTCAGAAGAACAGTGCTTGTTTGTAGAGCTGTACCTTCTACTGCTTTGCAGTCACCTTTTCTTTTCTGCCTTTTAGCTTCTAGCTAATCCTGGAGGGTACTGATAAATTTTGTTGAACAGATTAATTATTTCAAAAATGGGACATTCAGGAAAATTACATTTTTTTAAGACACAGGCCTGATACTAGACTTGAATGTTCTCTAGAGAAACTATAATAATGCAGTGGTGTAAACCAAATGTTAATGAAATGCTGAGAAAGTGTGTCTACATGGGTAAATTCATTAAAGTATCCAAAACTGTTAAGAAAGGGCGATAGTTATAGAAAATGTAACAAGCAATTTAAATTGTCTAGCTCATCTTTGTTTCCTCTTATAAATACATATTTCTTAGTGCTGGGGTGTAGGTCAGTGGTAGAGTATTTGTCTAGCATGTGTGAGGCCCTGGGTTCAATCCCTCACACCACAAAAGCATTCAAATAAAGAAAAGAACAAATATACACATCTTAATAAAATTTTAGGTTATTGATTTTAGATAAAACATTTCCTGGTCTAATTAAATATGGTAGAATTAAAGGAAGTGGTAAAAAGAAAACACGCCTATTATAACAGATTCATGTCTAATGCAATAGTTTTCCAAAACAGCTCAATCATTAATGAAAATTGTTAAAATGAGTATACTTAATTCTACAAGACTTATGACAGATTTAATCACTGTCTTGTAATACATGACGGACCAACTGCCATATGATAGTGATAGAGTATTTCCCTTCTTAGTTTGGTAGAAGACAAGAAACAATTAACTAAAAGGGCAAGGAGGAAAGTGTTACAGAAGGTGAGATAATAGGACAAATTACTAAATAATTCAGTGAGAGAGTTCCCTGGGAGATCTGTAAAATAGAATAGCTACTCTTTGATTTGTAGTCAGTGAAATACTAAATTCAAATCTAAAGAACTCTTAACAAAACAAATGCCAATTCATCCTTTAATTCTTATTGCCTGTGGTTCTCCATACTTATGCAGAGCAAGTCCCTTTCTTTGCTGTTCAAGGGGTCATTCCCACCACCAGCCTCAAGGATCAGCCCCTGTGGCACACAAAAGGGCAGCCTCTCTCCAGCTTGCCCCTCTATCCCCCTTCCTTCTCCTCTGACTCCAGTTCACTAAAGAGCTCAGAAACTGGAAAGAAATATCAGGTGCCCAAAGGATACAAAGAAATGAAACACAAAGAATCCTTTTAAGTACAAAATATGTTAAGATATTTTAAAACACTAAAGTTAGAAGACCAATGACCTTTACTTTTTGTTCTGAATGTTAAGTATTCCTTTCATTAACAAGAGACATTTAGTTATAAATTTTTCTCAAGAGTAATTCCATTAAATATTGTTTATGTATTTTTTTCTATGAAAATTATGTAGCATGAAATTCTAAGATAAGTGATTAAGTTTTACGTCATTGTCAAGGGTCACGGAAAGAGCAAAGATCTCTTTTCATAACCTTTTGCTTTTTGGTTTTCAATACTGACATTTCTTTTCCTACTTTGTTTATAACATATGATGTTGTTTTATGAGTAAATACCACAACCTTTTATGAATAACCTTACATAATTTAGACTGAATTTGATTATTTCATTTTTATGAGATGGCAAAGCTACCAGACTTGAAATAAGGTAACATCTTGCCTATGTACATAATGAGGACTTGGACTAGGAAAGTTAGCTTCAAACAAGGAAACATCCAGAGATAAGTATATTGAGATTTCATGTTGCTGCCTTATTAGCTGTAAACCTGAAACAAAATTTTGTTGTGTGTTTTTTGCCCTTTTCTTTCAACTGAAAAGTGGAGTACATGCATCCACCAAGATGTGAAAGCACAACTAAATAAATACCAAAAACGCAGGCTGCATTTCAGCTTACCTGTTCCTGTTGCTAGAAATCCAATCTGAAATGAGTGTGGACGCCTGCTGATGACAATGCTTGTTGCCAAAGCTGCAGGCCAGCATTATCACCTCCCTGCGCAGCTCTCTAGATAGCATCAGGAGAAGAATTAAAGAGCAATGTAAATATCTGGAGAGAAAGCGTGATTCATTCCATACACAGTAGATAAGTAAAGTACTACACAAAAGTAATTGTTAGATGCGAAAATTCTATGTTGCTGATTAAAAGAATTAATTAGACAGGTTGAAAGTTAAACATTATAAATCTTCCTTGGAGAGAGTGTTCTAGTGAGGGGCCTGCTCTGCTCTCATCACAATAAAGGCAGATCTTACATTAAAACAGAGCGAGGAAATGTCTTTGTTCTTACAGCCAAGTAGTAGAAACTGTGCCACCAGCAGCAGCCCTCCCAGGAAAGTGAAACGCAGAATGCAGAATGAAAGAAAGCCTCATGCTGCTAGGGTCACAATGGTACTAGGAGTAAGTTATTGCACCACTCTGGGTGAAGAGAAGAGTATAAGAAAATAAAATAGTACTCATGTTGGTAGGAAGCTTGAACAAGAGATCCATTAAAATTATTTTTTGGCCATCCAAGCTTGATGTACGTTGTTGCAACTTGTTTTAATATATATTCCTAAAAGGGAATACAAAGAGAATGAAAATAATGTCAGTGTTCAGTTTCTCCATTCGGGCCGTAAAATTCTGTGATATGATAAAGATATTTTAAGTACATCCACTTTTAAATGTTAGTGAAGATACAGGCACAGTAGTGTTTTAGTTTTCTTCGACTTCGTATTTCAAGTATAGAAACCAAGGATAAAATACTACTGAGATGGGAAGAATCTACTTTTTTCTTCCTGCTGAATGACTAAGTAATTTGCGCTATTAAATATTTTAGATGACAATTTTCGTAACAAAATGAGGAAAATGAGGAGTATTGATAATGACACTAGACATACATTTAGAGAAATGTAGGCAGGAAAACTTTATGAAAATGAGTGGCTAATACTTATGCATTTTGTGTCAATAGAGCATATTTAATGCAAACCTGTTATGTTGGCCCAGCCAAAAGCCTAGAGCTATTGAAGATAAAGTACACAGAATACTTCCATGCAATGATATGTTATTATGAAGTCAACGGTTTATTCAACCAACGATGCATTTAAAACTCAATACAAATGCAAGATATACTCTCCATCACTTTAATGTGGACCTTGAATTTATCAAAGGGATGAAAGCATTGAAATTACAGTAAAAGCAATTTTTAACTCGTACTAAAAATGCGGTATCTGACATGATGTACTATTCTAAAGTACAAATAGATACAAAACACATTTTACTTTTCTAGAAGTTTCATATTACAGTATTTCTGTGTTGGGAAAGAAGAGACATGTAGTAAGATTTTCTATAGCAGTTAAAAATTACAGTAGAATTGCAATGACCCATTTATTTGCATGTCTATTGTCTAAGAGCTTAAACAGGCAAGTCAAGATAATTCTCATTTAAAAATGTTTAAAAATAGTTACTTTTCCACAGGCTTAAAACAAGAAACCAGGAAGCAACTGCAGTGGTAGTGGCTCCAATAAGCAGATTCCGTGTCATGGCAGTCCAATTTGGAATAATTCAAAGGGGCCCGCTCATTAGCAGAGTCAATAAGTCATAAAGCATAGAACGATTTTATAAAACAGAATTTAGGGTTCAAAAGTGACTAGAGAAAAACAAATCATGCACAAAGTTCCTAGAAAGCACAGTGATAAGAAACGTAGGAACCAAAACTCATTAGCAGTTCTTAACCCTAATATTATTCAAAGGGTTATTAAATCGGATTAGGTGGTAGCAGCAATGTGCTTGTGGTTTACCAGGTTTTGAGTTTAGAATATCTGGTCAGGTAACATTTGAAGTGTTTGCTTTTACATCTGTTCAGATTATCTGTTGTTTGCTTTCCCGTATCCCCTTGGACCCAATTATGAACGGGCTTTTGCCATAGTGTTGATCTTATCCTTGTTAATTAAGGAAGTGAATTGGATTCACCATGCCCTTTTGGATAGAAATAATGACTAAGAATCTTTATTGAAACTGTCTATTTTCTGTTAAGATCTTTGGGATCCCTCTACCCAAGTTAAGTCCTTTGTGATCACAGAGCCCTTTAACTCTTGGACAGTAAGTTTGAACTTTACAGATTTTCCATGTAATTTCCTTCTTAAATTCTGAAGTATTTAAGCTTAATTGACACTTTTAATACAAAGTAACTTTGTATTAAATTTCTTCAAATAATTGTCATTGGTGTTACATAGAAAATTAGGACAAAAATGATAAAGTAAACTAGCAGAAATAACTAATATAATTCAGGATCAATTGCATATATTAGAAAATGAGAAAAAGGATTATCTTTTGAAAATGAGAAAAAAGAAATTATATATTTTTACATTGAAGACATTGTAGTTTTCCATGCGGTCCAGTAATTTATCTAGAGGATACAGAGCTCGGCTGGCAGCATGCCAAGGAAGGAAATCCTTCTCCTCAGACAGGTATCTGATAATCTCCAGGGGAATATTCTGAGGCAAATAGCCAGCCCTGCACAGTCACAAGAAAGTTAATGTTAATTATATGCGGAAAAGATACACGATGATGCAAAAATGAAGATTTTGCTTGTGCAAATAAAAGGCAGAAAGCAAAGTCATCTCAGTATAAAGAAAGCATACTCAGAGCTATAAAAATAAAATTACTCACTTTTTAAATATAGTACTACTTAGGGTGCCAGTGCCCCTCATTATATGCAGAGTTAGAGAGCTAAAGATTTGCATGAATACAAAAACACCAGAATGTGTACTTTTCTAAAAAAGGAAAGAATTATGGAATTTTACCAAAACCCTAGGTAAGGGGTGGTGAGACTTTTAGAGACCTAGCGCCCAAGGTGCAAGACAAAACCCACTTATTTATCACAGAGTGCCATTGCTGCAGTGAAAACCCGGATGCTCGGCTCCTGGGGCAATGCATGTGCAGCTCGGCTCGCTGTGCCACGGGTTTGCCACCACTGCCCTATGAAGAAATTCTTCAGAGATAACAAGTAATTGGAAATAACTGATTATTACAAATGCATTCCCTCTCGCTTTTTATGTAGTTCTATGTAGTAACATTTCATATAGCATTTCCAACAAGATGATTGAATTAAACTTTTAATTTACAATACTGAGTGTGTACGTTAAATTACAATATAAGCCTTTTTTCAAATCCATTTTAATTACTTTCCCAACACTTATAAAATCAGACCGAGGTTTTAATGAAGTCCATAAAAACATTAAAATACCACTCTTCTCCTTTCCTCCTTTTAATATACAAGTTGTGTCAACTATGGAAGCAATACCAGATTCAACTATGGGAACAATAGCAATGAAATGTAGCTTTTAAAAATTGTGTGAACACATATTGTCTATATTTTAACAGGCCATATCCGTAAAAAAAAAAGCCAAAAAGATTTGTATACCTCTATTCTCCAATAGATTCTATATGGCATCTTTGCAAAAATCAAAGCAATATAAATGATGCTACATTAAAGGTGTTCTTAGCCTTCGTGTCTCCACCACATATACTAATACTAGACATTTTGCTGGATTGTTTGCCCTTAATTATTGCTATAGCCTAAATATTGGTATCTTTGCAAAACTCATGTTTTGGAAACTGATATTCACTGTGAAGGGACTAAGAGGTAGGGCTCTTGGGAAGTGAATAAGCCATGAGGGCTCCCACCTCATGAATGCGATTCATGCCCTATACATGAGGCTCAGACCAGTTCCCCGGCCCTTTGCACTCAGAGCCCTTAATGGGAGGTTCCATTAGAAGGCACCATCTTCAAGGTACAAGAAGACGTTACCAGACAAGCAATCTACAAGAGCCTTGATCTTTGAGTCCCCAGAATTGTAAGAATACTCTATTATAAATCACTCAGTCTAGTGTTTTGTTACAGCAACTGACAGAGAGACCATATTAAATAAATGCACACTTCGACACAAAGAACAGGGAGAGATGAAAGCAGACAAATCCCAGCGATGAGTGTTCCGCACTCTCCGAGTGTTATGAAACAAGGTGCACTGTCTCATTTGTTCGTGGTGGCAGGTAAACAGAAGGGAAAGCAGGGTCTTTTCTAATGTGCATTTGTAAGTTTGCAAATTATTTTGTCCTGGTGATTGTGATAAGCAAAAATTACTCTACAGGTAAATACAGATGAATATTAACCATATTTATATTTGCAGTGAAAACCGGTTCTGCAGATCGTGCTTCATTTCTCTTTAAATTGAAATGAATGTCTGACACTCATGATTCTGCCTCAACAATAGCATAAGATCAGTCATAGTTAATATCTGAGATAAGAGTGATTAGAAAACAAAAATTTCAAAAGTTCCTATAAAGTTTGTATAATTTACAGGATATCTAGATTTGGGCCTCTTTCCTGTGAAGTTTTCCTTTTGTGCTTACTTGTGGAAATAGCAAGTTAGGCTCCCGAGCAAATAAGCACCTTTATTTTTTTGCTAGAATAGCATCTCAATAATAGTTAAGTTTTGCCTTCACAAGCTTATTGGCCACTGAGAACAGGGCATAAATTTTATGAAAATAATGATTTGGTTTGCTTCCTTAAAATAAACCTAGCTTCCAATGTTTCAGTGTTTCTTTGTTCTTTGATTCTCCTGAACTTTTAATTCTACATATTGATTACCAGTGTGGGCTCTTCCTTACCTCCTCTCTCCACACGCTATGAGCTACATCACATTATAATAGAAGACTTGTTCAGAATAAATTATTTTGTTACAGAAATTACAAAAGTAATGTACTTCTTGAAATGAACCTTAATGAGTAACTAACTCGTTATAGATCTCAAATAAGTTTAGAAAATCTGAAAAGTTATTCGAATCTATTTTCACGTAGACTTAGATATGATAGGCTTGTATCAATCAAAATGTACTGCATTTTACGTCAACTTTATAAATGAGTGAACATTACTTAATGACATGCTTTGTGAGCAATATGACTGCCTATAAAAATCATAGCAAGTAATGTTGAAAGAGATTTAGGCCTGAGGAAGAGCTTGAATCTGGCTTTATATGCACATTTTCTGTACTTCTGGGCAAATACAGCAGCCCACCCATTCCTTCTCTATAAAAAGTTTCTACAGCCATCCTTTTTAGATAACCCTTTTTAGCCCCACAAATAGTTTATTTTAATATATATATATATATGATTTAAATATGATGAAACAATTATATGATGCACATAAATTAGTTGTTTAAAAACTTGAGAAAATAGATAATTTTGTATTTATTATTCTTTAATTGATTCATATATGCAAGTCTAAGTGGCAGGGCTTGGACATAGGTTTTGTAAGATGTCTGGCATTATATAGAAAGGGACATAAAAGCAAGGCAAGCATGAGAGAGATTCCAAATAATGCTAAGGAGAGTAAAGTATTAATTAAATAGAGAAGCAGAGCAAGATCTTTTGTTGAGTTCTTACGGCAGAAAGAACTAAAGAAAAAAAAGTCCATTATTTTCACTACTTCCTAAAGTAGATTATAATTCTCAGTACATTTTGGTTAAGCAAGGTCATGTAACATATAGCCATTAAAAGATGGATATGTTTCACTGCCAGAGTTAACAAAGACACCTCCCCTGAGCACTTCTGTGTTCTTTTTCCTGAATAGATCTCCCAGGTGTCCTTAGTAGTATGGAATGTATCAGAAATTCACCTGGACTCCTATATGACTGCACAGCCAAGCCAGTCCTCTTACCAGCCCCATCCATTCAAGAGCAGAAAATAATTTCCATTGTGTTTGGCCCAAAAGCATGTTTGGGTCTATTTTTTAAAGTTAACTTTTCTAATGCAGTTTTCAAATAGAATAAGAGTTTCTCTGTGATTGTGTCTGCATCTTCCTATCTGTTCCACTGATCTTCAGGTCTGTTTTTTTGCCAATACCATGCTGATTTTATCAGAGTAGCTTTATAGTATAATTTCAAATCAGGGACTGTGATGCCTCCTGCCTTGCCTTTGTTGCCTAGGATTGCTTTTGGTTCCAGATAAATTTTAGGATTATTTTCTCTCGGTCTGTGTGGTGGTATTTTCATCAAAATTGCATTGAATCTGTATAACAATTTTGGGAGTATGGTCATTTTCACAGTGTTGGTTCTTCCTATCCATGAGCAAAGAATATCTTTCCATTTTTAAAAAATCCTCTTCAATCTCTTTTTTAAGGGTAGTGTAATTTTCACTGTATAAATCATTTACTTCTTTTGTTAGATTAATTTCTAAGTATTTCAGTTTTTTAGATGCTATTGTTAAAGGCATGGTTCCCCTTATTTCTCTCTCAGTGTAAGGATAGCTGGAATAGGTGTACTGCTGATATCTGTGGTTTATTGAAAGGAATGGTCAATGCTGAACATTTTCTTTTTTCTTGACCAATTTTGCACACTTGAATTTGTTAATCAGAATGACTGATCTGAAAGCAATATGCAGCATAAGAATCATTGATGAATTCCTACCATCTTGTATGGTAAAGCTCTGCATAATTTCCAATTTCTTTCTACGTGTTACTGTCTTTGATTGTTTGATCAATCTTACATTCCTGTGTCTGGTGGGCTGAGCAACTTGGTTGAAGATACCAGTGTGTAATGTAGCAACCACTATAAAATTCTATCATTTTGTTTTGAGGTCATGTATCATTTTTGTTGTTTTTGCATTGTTTTGATTTTGTCTTCATTGTTTTGTCAGTTTTTTAATTTTTAAAATAAAAAAATACAATAAGAAACAGATTATACTCAAATTGCCCCATTCTGCCTTGTTACCAATATTTGTAAGTGGGCTGGATACATAGCTCAGTGGCACAAATGCCTGTCTGGCAAGCACAAGGTCCTGAGTTCAATTCCTGATAAAAAACAAAATACCAATATTTTTAAGTAATTACCTACTACATAATGAAATATATTCAGATTTAAGCCTACTGGATCAAAATACGTAGTTACATTTAATTGGACAAGAGGATGATCAGCTCCATTACAAAATTAAGAATTATAGTGATGATGTTGGAGAATAGATTACCTAGCTTAGATGTGTGGTTGTGTAAATGGCTTGTAATGATATCCGTGATTACTACTACCGATGGTGCAATCAACATAAGACATATGTGGATTCCACTGAATGAAACACGGCATTAGTTTAGAGTAATCATTCCAGTAGGAAGCTCCCTTAGATAGAATCTTGGTGCTGAAATGCAGTGTTCTTCAATTTGTATCCTCATACAGAGGTGTTACTAGCAACATGGAAGAAATAGAAATATTTAAAGTATATTTCATGTTTACTTGTGTCTTATTAATATTGTAGGAAAAGATTGCATAGGCGATCAATATTCTTCATTATTGCGGCGCGTTGGGCATGTGAAATCATCTAGGAATGGAAGAGACAGTAAGGTAGAGTAATAAAGGAAGACTGTTAATGAAATAGTTAAGAGATTGTTCATACGCATCAAGACAGCTGGTCTTCCATCCCCTCACACCCTCTCCTATACCCTCTTTCCTCTGTTTTCTCCCCCTTATCCAATTCATTGGAGTTTCCAGGGAAATATCCTTTAGGCATACATGAAAGTATTTTTATAAGATTAAAATCAGATGATATTAGCTGATGTTGAAATGGTCTGATCTTAGCCGGCTTTGTTTTCATCTAAGATCCAGTCCTGATTTTTAAAAATCATTCTGAATTCCTGTAAATGTTAACTCTTGAATCTACTGTTGTCAATGTCTTATACACAAATACCTTGTTTTACTATGAACGTTCTTTAAAGGGAAACTATTCTTAGATACTCGAAAGTTAGGCATAACAAAACACAATATTCAGACTTCAGACAACCATACACCAATGTTCATTAATTAAATATTCATTTAAATCTAATAAATAGTCTACTGTGCATTTCACAATGTATAGAGAAGACACTATGCCTGTTGCTTAAGCATAGACTTCTAAACACTTGCTGAAATGCTTAATTAAGAAATTTACTAGGGTTTATCTGCTATTCTTTATTACATACTATTTTAAAAGACTTTTATGTGCTCTTTGTAGGAAGAACTTATGGCACAGATTAAAATTACTAATAATTCTCTGAATACTATAAATATAAAGGGAAAATATTGGGGGAGCTGACTTTTTTAAACACTGATACATTTGGTTAGTTTCTACACAAGCCAAAAAAAGAAAAAGACACTCATACCCGTATTTATAACAGCAAAATCCACAACTGCTAAACCTTGGAAGCAGCACACATACGCACCAGCAGAGGAGTGGATAAAGAGAAAGGGGTATGAACACACAATGGAGTATTACTCTGCCATCAAGAAAGATAAACTTGAGGTCATCTGTAGGAATACGGAAGCACCTTAAGCCTATAATTTTAAGTGAAACTAATCAGACGCACATGCTGAAGGAGTTCACGGTTTTCCTTATATGAGAGACCAAAAACGTAAGTACAGAGCAAAATAAAATAGGTAATGGGAAAGAGGGAACTAGATCTCTCTCAAATGGGAAAGAGACCAAGAGATGCCAGGAGGGGGAGGGAAAGGGAGCAAAGGAAAAAGGAAAGGGATGAAAATGGAAATTAAGATGGGTTATGTGCACTCCCGGCAAGGAGAGTAGACAGTATGCTCCGCACACATGCACAGATAATAAGGAAAGACACAATTTGCCTACTACTGAACGACCGTCCCAGGAGACAGAAACAGAAGTCACATATCTCAGCCCCATAGAAGTAGGAACATAAAACTTTGCACAAAAAGTAAGTCTCAAAGGCGCTCCCCCCGCCCAACACACACGTTCTCGTTCGGGAAGCGAGTCCTCATATTGACCTAGTCAGCTGTTTTCTGGGTTGAAGTCACAGCCTGACAAATCTCTTTTCACAGTTTTTCATGAAACTGGTAATGATTTTATACTATAATTTTAATCATTATAATTTTACCATTCACTGGCTTTAGACCTTTGAAAATGTAAAATATGGTTAAGCCATCTTTTTATCTGCCTAGCCTAATGCAGAACCTAGCAGAAAAATAGGCACTCTATCAATTTTCCTTAAATTTAAATTAAATTTCCGCGATGATTTCATAGCTCTTTCAAACAAGAACGCATGCTGGCTTCACTAAAACTTAAGCATAATCATAATTTGTTTGAAATTAGGCATTTTTTGTGGGCTAAAAACAGCAGAACAAGAAAATGTTACCAGAGGCTTTTATAGTAAGCTCCCTCACCTGTTCCACTACTGGTGCATGTGTAGAAGGTAAGACCGCTGTTTTCTAGCCAAGAGCTTTACATAAACCAGCTCCTGGCGATATAGAATAGCTCCACAGCCACTGAGAAAGCAGAGGCACTGTGGAACTGTCTCTGCCCTTTTTCCTGATTAGTAAACTACACTCCTAGAAGTGGGGCTGTTATTTATACTATGCATTTAAATAATTTGATGGAGGGCTTAGAGAGCCACTTCTGCTCCGTAGCTTTATAAGGGAAGGTTATTTGATTTCTCAAGTCCTTTCTTCAAGAAAAATTTAATAATTCAAAACAAGACATGCAGACATAATTCTATTTTTTTTGGCAACTTTTACGATCTCACCTCCAACAGCACAACCAGCTTTTTCTCATCACACACTTTTTTTATTTCCAAATATAATTTTACAAGAAATCAGTTGTCCTCTTAATACACAGGGTCCTTTCAGTATCAAAATGTCTTAAGAAGCAGGGTCAGTGCTTGATCATTAATTAAGAAAGTTAATAAATGTCAACTATTTGGACAACAAGGAAAAAATCTTAGGTTTGTGGCCAAAGCCAAGTATTTTTTAGAGAACTACCAATTTGATAACTTTACACTATCCTGTGTTGGGTACCTACTTCGTACAGATTATCTGGTTATGGGAAAACGGTCCAAGTTTGTTTCAGTTTACTAGCATTAAGAATAGTAATACTAAGCTTTAAGGTCAGTACTATTATACTTATTAGAAAAAGAAACTAAAGTTTACAGAATATAATCACCTTGCCAAAGCACCTGGCTAAGAGGTGGCGTAGTTGGAGTTAAAGCCAGGTCTACCAAGAAAAGGTTCTATTGCGTGAGGCTTCTCCCCAAAAACCATTTGGGATTGGTTTTAAGTGCCTTTGTTTCTCCTTTAACATCTGCTTACATGTCACTTTCTTAGCAATTATCACATTAGATGCAATAAACAAATAAATACATGAGGTGATACCAGCTGCTATGAAAGGAAAGCAAGTTAGGGAAAGGATGACAAGAGGAACGCTTCGAATGGGGCGCTCAGAGAGCGCTCACTTGCACAGTGACAGAATGCGATGAGCGGGTCCAGTGGGGGGAGGATTCGGCCCGAGGAAAAGCAAGTTCAAAGTTTCTGAGACAGAAACAAATTTAGGGTGTTGAAATAACAGAGGCCTCTGTGACTGGAGGCTGCAAGATCACAAATAAGTAAAGCCATTTCATTTTCTTCTCTATCCAGAAAGTATACTTATTACCAATAGTGAGTAAAGAAAGGATGTCAGTATTTATGATAGAGAAGGTTCAAGAAACAAGCCATGGAGCCTTTACACTGATTTAAAAAGTGCTGGATTTCCCTGATGTCGTCATAAAGAGTAAAAGAGGTGTTGAACTTTCTCTTTTAGGTTGTCTTACTTTCATAAATTCATAAGTTAAATTGTAATGGCTTTTACAACATCAAAAAAAAAAAAAAAAAACAGCCCAAGAAAACCGACATGCCAAAACCTAGACAAACCTGACCAGTACTGTTGCCCGAAGATTTGTTCTTTACATTTTTCATCTCTCTAATCCAGTTTACTTAGTCAACTCCAACCCCTCTGGTTTGTGAAAGTAGAGATTCATCAAGTGATGAAGACCAGTGAAAGTGAAACGTTTTGACTGTCGACAGAAATAAATATAAAGTATAGAAAGGCAGACAGCAGTGCTTTTTCCAAATGGTTGCTGGTGAAAATGTGGTACAATCCTGCCGAATTCACTGTCCTGGGCCTCTTTTCCATAAAATGTTTTATTTTCTCTCTGGGAGAACAAAAGTTCCACCTCGGGAAGTAAGGATGAAGGGGTTTAGCTCATTGACGTCCTCATGCCGTTTCAAGCATGCTTTGCCCAGCACGACAGACACACTGCATGCACCAGCTGGCCCGAGTGGAACAGCAGAGGATCTGGGCCTGCAGAGCATCACAGAATGGATGGAACTCCTCCTCCCTGAATCTTGCTTCCCCCTCTTCAGCAGCCTCATGGTGGGCGCACTGACAACCACACAGAACTCGTGGGCCCTCTCCTCCAGTTCAGTAAGCCGCCCTTACAAGGAGCAGTTCTGCCCAGAACTTATCACTTGTTCTTTCTCTTTCATCTGTTTAGAGAGCTGTTCTCATTTTCAGATACTTTCTTGATTTGTTCCAACGCCAGCTCCTTAGCTATTCTTTGCAATTCTTTAGTTTTATTTTGTTTTGTTTGGTGCTGGAGATGGTACCCAGGACCATTTACATGATAAGCATGTGACCTACTGCCAAACTACAACCCAGCCCCAACTCTTTCAATGAAACTGATGCACCATATATAGCAGAATTCAATACAGACTTCAAATCAGATGCAGAGGATTCCTTCACTGTATCAAATAAGCCTCCAAAAGCCAGACACACTACCCCAAGGTGCTGTCATTCTTGGCCACCTTGAAGGTGAGCTGGTGGGGGTGGCCCTCCCACTGTTCCTTCTTCCTCTGCAGAGACCTCGTTCAGACCCACAAGAGCTTCAGAACCACTGGCAAACCCACAAGTGTGGAAACCAGACTCTTCCAGTGCAGAGCAGGAGCCTGGGTTGTTTTTTATGTGTGACGGAAACGCAATGTAAGGTTTTGAGCTGGAAAATGACATGATCTGATTTATGGTTTGAAAGGATGGCTGTGGCTGCTGTGGAGAGAAACTCAAATGTATGAAGTGAAATATTATTTTTAAGATGATCATCTCTCACTGTGTGTACTCTGCTTATGAGAAAAATATAAACTTAGTGAGTGAAATGGATGACATAAAAACAGAGACCATGATTTTTTAAGATAGGGCATGCATAAAATTTGTTATAGAAAAATTTTTATGGAGTGCTAGGAAAAAATTCTGAAGCTTCTCTATGCATTATTTATTATCTCCTAACTGTTAAAAAGCAACTTTAGCTAATATGGGGAAGGTCACTGATAAATCATTTAAACGATGAATAAATTGAAAAGAATATATACTCTATCTAAAGGGAACTGTATATTCTAATTGGGTTAATTAGAGGAAGTACAAAATTTAGTACAGGAAGGAAACTGAATTCAATGCATTAACATTATCCACAAAGCTTATGACTTCCCTAGAAAATACAATTCTTAAAACTAATGTGGAATTCTGCTTATTTGGCAGTGAAGTTTTCTAATGATCTGAAGCGCCCCACTGGAGAAAAGGGATAAAAATTTCCAACAGGATTTTGCCGAGGTTAGGTTTGCTGCCATCAGGATATCAAATCATTAACCGAAAGGTCTATAAATAAGTGAAGCTTCGAACTTCCTATGTGACTGCTTTTTCAGAGAAATGTGAGGATAACAGCAAACTAAAAGAAGAAGAAGAAGAAAAAAACACTCAACCCAAACCACTGGTTTATCTCCTCTAGTCTATAAAGTATGTGCCACATGTTTTGCTTTGTATACACCTTTGACTATACTACCCATAAAAGTTTATATATTTAAATTATAATTTTACAACCTATCAAAGTCTTTAGAATTACCTCTGGGCCAATCTGAATAATATTCTGTTAGAAAGGTAAGTCTACTTCACTACCGTCCTATATTGTGGTTATACACATTTTTCGGATCATAAATAGCAGGGCTATGAACATCTTTGTGCACAATGTTTTTATATGACTGGGATTATTTTCTTCAGAAAATAATAACCCGGTTATAGTCATCAGGGTAAAGATTATAATATATTCTGGTTCTTGGCCAATCTCTGATTGCACATTTTCAATCTTTCCCAAGCAACAACTTGTCACAGTCAAAGAAAAAGAGGGTCTTATGCAGATGAGACAGTTACTGTGATGGCCAACACTGATCCATGTCAATCTGAGTGCTGAAGCTTTGCATGAATTGTGGCATTAAATCCTCAAAACAGTTTTCTGAGGTTGGCAATATTACTGTAACCATTGTACATATCAAAATTCAGGCTCAAGAAAGGTTATTGATGTTCCTCAGGGCCCTATTGCAAATAAAAGTAATAATTGTATTTAAACCCAGTTTTCCTATCCCAGTCCTGTGATATTGTTACCATTGTCCCTAAACAGTCTGCCAGTAATTCTGAATTCCCTTTCCTATTATCTAGTAATAGAAAACATGGGCAGAGCAACATGGGCAATACCAAGAGGGCATAATGCATGAGGGCCTCAGGAGGCAAACATAACATCCAGGGATAAGAATGGTTTGCCCCATGGCTATGACTTTGAAATGGAGACCTCAGTGGACTCTTTTTAGATGTATTTTTTGGAGTTTAATTGTGTTTTTAGCTAAATCTGTCAAAAACATTTTCTCCATCACTGAGCCCCAACACTAGGAATCAGCATATAGTTTAATATCCATAAATCAGGTAATACCCTTAGCCCAGATTCTGGCCTAGTGAGACAGACTTCAATTAGCAGTTATATACATACCACCAAAAGCATGGATCACAACGGTATTCAAAGATACCATTGATGCAGGGAAACCAATAGAGAAAATACTGGCATGTGACACAAATAAAGAGAGGAGAAGTAGCTGTGGACATTATCATTAATTTCTATAAGAGGAATTCCTTCAAACAACAGAAATAGTTTCTCCCTCAAGGTCTTAAAATCATGGGAAAAATCAAGGCTGTATAGTGTTTGGGAGTCCTATGTTCAGACAAAGAAGAGAAAGAACTCACACCATGGTGTATGCAATGTAAGGGAAACTGTTTCCTGGACATAACCGGAAGACTTTTGGACCCAGAAAGAAACTCAGAAATACTCGACCTCAATTAAAAAGTTTGGAAAGAAATCTCAAAAACAAGCCTAGCTCTAGTTTATCTCTAAGGGATCAGTACATATATGAGGCCACTAGAATTTCTAGATTGTTTTTAAAAAGTACAGCTAAGGTCAAACTTTTAGACTGAAAAAAAGGTTAATAATTAAGCAAGAGGACAATATATATAACTCTGAAAAGTATATGCATTGAAAGGTAAAATGATTCTCTGGGTGCAGCCTGGCGGTGCCAAGGAAATGATGCCAAAGGCACAAAGGTTTGGGAAGCAGCCAAGAGAGATCAAGGGGATCCAGCGACACCAAATCAACGTGGTCATGCTTAATCACCGTTAGAGACATGCGGGGATGCTATTTTAATGGATTCATTTGACAGCTGGAATTTGCGCCTGTATAGCCTGGATGGAGACCTGCATGTAATGGGAGTGAGCAGGGGTAAGTAATTGTTCATGAAGAGTCGTGCATATGAAGTAATTACACTCTTGGCAATTCTCGTATCTATTTGAAATTGTTCATAATAAATAATTAACAAAACAAAGACTATGTCTTAAATATATGCATCTCCTTAGCATACATGGCAAAACTTTTAAATGGTACAAGCTGAGTAATGGTTTCTGGTTAAAAATCTTCAAGGAGGGAAACTCTCAGTCTGGATTTTCTCCTCTATGCACTGAGGGTGACATTTACCTTCCAGACTCATTCTGAAAGTTAAAAGATAAGAAAAGGAAGACTATTTTATCAACTGTACAGTGTCACACAGATGTGCACAGCCTGAAGACCTAAGAGCCCGCACCAGAACCCAGCAAATCCATGCTCCACATCTGCATTCTGACCTTGATTTGTTTCCCACATCCGGCTACTAAACTCATGGACAGATCCAAGCACATTCATTTTCCGCTTAGAGACAAAGTACCAAATGGTAGTGTAATTGCCAGGGGAAAATTATTACTCTGTTCTGAATTATTTCCATCGTAAATCCAAAACCAGTCAAACAGGCTCTGTCACAAAAACGACAGGGTTGCTGTACAGTGATGAGATTCCCACATACAAGTGCCCCATAAATCTATGAGTATCGCAACCCTCCAAAGTCATTCTGAATCACGGGTTTAAATCAGAAGGGGGAAGCCAGGCTGGCAGCATGTTGGTCAACATCGTGGAGACAATGAGAATGAGATGACTTACTCAGCCGTCAGTTAGAGAAGTATCCCATCATCTGTCTCACATGGATTGTATGTACACCGTGTGAAAATAACTTTGTCTTCCTTTCAAAATTGTTACATTTTTCTACTGTATCAAGTAGAAAATAAGGGTTTTTCATTTAGCAATGATAACAGTCATTCTTATTTTATTTCTCTTAAATTCAGTTATACCTGCTGTTAGAGATATTAGACTATAGCATGTTAAAGGCACAATTTCAAGTAACAATGCAGCGAACAGCCTTTGTATGTGCCATGTATTTGCTCTTTCTCTAATCTCAGTAAAATATTCATCTTTACTCAGAGAAAAATGAAATACCTAATCTAATTCTTTATAAGTTAAAGTAATATTTTCCTGCCTCCTAGAATATTATGTTCTATTCCAAATTAGAGTTAAAAGCCACTCCATGTCATTGCAGATGAAATGTGGAAAGTAAAAATACTTTTCATTTCTAAGGGGATAGAAAATTGACTTCAACTATGTAATTTACTGCACAGGAAAAGGATTAATATCTTGAATCACCCTTGGGGAAGAAGCCCTGTTAGTTATAGTTTGGGTAATTTTCTGACCCTCACAACAGTGCTAACTGGCAACCTCCAAAAATAAAGGGTAAAACTAAACACAGCCACTGAGCCACAAAGATTATAACTGTAAACAATGACATCAAATGATGCTAGCAGCTTATTTGATAACTGGTATCTAGAAGCAGTTTTCAATTGATTTGTAGAAATTTTCAATTCTTACAGTGAATATCTTTGAAATCCTTTTGAAATCAGCTAATAACTATCATATAATAACTGAGTTTTTATACATTTGTAAAATAACTTGCAGATAATTTACAATTATCAGGGAAATAGCTGCCTCAAGTTACTCTTAGTCTTATATTTCCAAATTTTATCTGTACCTCCTAATGCTATAAAATTCAATAAACATTATTTATGTAAAAACATTTACTAAATCCTGGATTCCCAGCTCAGAAACTAAAGATCTTAATTTTTCCTTGATTTTCTTTAATGTTGATAGTGTTCAAATAAAATCTTAGGAAAAGTAATGATAATGACATTCTAACTCCTCAATTATGACGAACCATTAGAGGGCATTAATGGTATATAAATTTACTGTATTCTAGCAGCAACATTGATTAATTTTAATAAGTTCCATATATGGTCCTTTTCTACTGTCTAAAATGTACCCCTCATTACAGCTTATAAGAAATAATTTTCTGAAGTTGAACCATCAGTGAAAATGCAAAACGAATGTTTTAGTCAATTCAAAACAAGGATAAATATTTACACTGTTCCAAAATATGACTAAAATAGATCCATTTTGCAGGAACTTTAGTTTAAAATATTTTATACCTAAAATTATCACATATGGCTCAACCATACTACCAAAACTTAAAGATCTTTAATTGACAAATACCCATTTATCTTCAGTAAGAGAAAGGGCATTAGAAAAAAATTCTAGAATCTTCATCAAACATTTTATTATCACCATCATCACTGTTATTGTTACTGTTTAGTGCACAGCACCAGTAAAACAATACTTTTCACAAGAAAAACATATACAATATTAAGAAGTAAAAATAGGACCAAAGATAAAGTCATAAATATTTTTTTAAATGGATACTTTTAGATAAATGACAAAAATACTGGTTATATTCCGTGTGACTGAAATGTCCACCAAAACTCTCCCTCTGGTTACTTTGAGAGGAACCTCATCTCAATTATTTTAAAATAACTTTTCTCTATGGGTTTATTTATCTGTAGTTTAATCCATATTCCAATTCCCTGCAGGAGGATGAAGAAACCAGCACACTCACTGCTGATACCCCCTCTTCGATCCTCTCTCAATTTTCATTTGCTGAATTAGTTCTAAATTTCTGGATGAAAGATTTGCCTTCCATATTGCAGCCTTAATTTTCTTGTTACTTTTCCTTTGGTGAGAAAGACTCACCATCATCTTTCTTTTTATACTGAAAGGAAAATTTGGTGATATAATAAGATTTTGAATTCTACCCTCTGGAATATTTTTGCTTATAGAAATCTCAGCCAGCCTGAATTTTCTACTTTCTAGACACCTCCTGAAATCCCAGAGCATTTACTAACATACTTCTCAATGTTGATTCCCTCATATATTTCCCTAAAACATAGATGCTGTTTCAATCTATATGTTTATGTCTTTATTGAAACAAAATTTACTCCTCCTGTGTCTCTATATCTCTTTTGTTTTCCATTTCTTCTTTCTCATGAATATTCAGTGGACGTATACACACTGTACATCTCTTTTTACGTTATAATTTTCTTTTTTTTTTCTATTTTACCTCAGTGATCTCAAATTCACACTCTGCTTGCCTGACAGTACTTACACCTGTGAAAATTTTGCTGCTTCTAACATGATTTTCTTCTTGTAATGGCAGATTACTTCATTTTGTTGCTTTAACCCCATATTCCTTTGTATGATTTCTTCCAACTTGAGCCTTACAGGAGCCACACTTTATCCCATAAATTTCATTTTTTGCATGATTTTAATATTCTTCTGCAGTTATTTAAATTATTAATATTTTTTCTAGTTATCTTTCCAAAGTTCTGAGTCTTTCCATCTGAGTTATATTTAAATATAATCCACTGTTGGACAGGAGAGTTCTATACAGTAGAAATAGTTGCGTAGTGGATTGTGGTTAAAGAAAACTGTGGTCAATAAACTGGAGTAGAAGCACTTCACATTTTGTGGCGTTATTTCAGATCTGGTTCCGATCCAGTCAGTGGTTCCATCTGTTTAGGG
Organism: Dinomys branickii; assembly: GCA_004027595.1. Lineage (NCBI taxonomy): Eukaryota > Metazoa > Chordata > Mammalia > Rodentia > Dinomyidae > Dinomys > Dinomys branickii. The sequence goes on from PVLD010000474.1 coordinate 84,591, forward strand.
GCATATTTCTGCTCTATAGTCCCATTTCTGAGTATGCTGAAGAGCTATGTGATTCACAGTTCAATACTCGGATACTGGAAGTTTTCACTGTGAAGATTTAGGGTTTGATTGTATCTTCCAGCCGTCTCAGTGAAGTCTGCCAAGCCAGTTTCCAGACCGATGAGATGGAGACAAAGGTGGATGTGGAGGCAGAAGTGGTGATAGAGACAGGAAGACAGAGACAGAGACGGAGATCTAGGTATCTGTTTTCCCCAGCCCAGCACTTCTGTGCTCTGCTTCCTGCAGAACTTAAGGGTTTGCCTATCTTCTCTTCCACGCTTAAACCTGTTTCCTTCTTTCATGTGGAGGAAGTTCAGCCACGTAACCCAACATGCTCTCAGATTTCAGTATTCCACAGAAGCAGTCTCTGCAGTGCTACCTTCCACTTTATAAATTTCTGGGTCTCATGGAGAATCTGTAAATGCATTGATCTATTCTCAGTATAATCCTGTATTTTGGATCATACTCATTAGATTATCACAATTCACTTTGTGTGATTTAGAGATGTTTCCACCTCAGGATTTTATGTGTTTGGGCGCACATACGCACGTATGCATAGGTTTCATAGTTTCTTCTTCTTTTTTTTTTTGTTTTTTTGATCATTGTTATCAGCAGTTGGTGTTGAAGAGGCACGGAAGTGTTTGTATGTGTTCCTTCAAAAACAGAACAGCATGTGCAAAAACAAGGTCCCAGCATAGTTCTCAAGAAGGTTGTGTCAAATCCAGGACCCTAATGTATCATGTATTTCTGATGACATGTTCAACTGGTATCTATAGTGCATTCAGTTTGTTCTTCATGAAATCTAATTTTATTTTCAAATACTGAGGCTGCAACTAGACTCCTACATTCCTTAAAAGCTAGGTGCTACAATGTAATTATTTCCTACAACAGAAAATTTAATGAAATGATGCAAATCTCCTCCCAACTTGTGCTTTAAACCTTTTGTATGTTTCTCCATGTCCTGTGTCTTTCTGTCTTGCTTAATGGGGATAACCACAATTTAATCTAGGAGCTACTTGTTAACAATAACAGCCCTGGCTCTTGGAAGTCTACATGGCAGTAAAGCTTCAACACTGGAAGCATAACTGAGGAGCAGAGCCTAGAAATCCAGCTCTCCTGTCTCAATAGGTGATGAATTTAAGACAATCCTCTATGTGTGAAAAAATGTAGAATTTCTGAAAACCAAGTTGCAATAATTTTGGATGTGACTACTAATGTATGGAACATACGTGTATAGGATGGACTGTAGGAGGATTATTACATTTTTAATGAAGCTCTTTTGCCAAGAAAAGCTATCATTTTCTACAGAAAAAGTGCTACACTGCTGTGACCTTGAAACAACCCTATGTTCAATTTCCTGCTGGCAGGAAGTGGGACGGTAAAGCTTTAGCAACCCATATGGCACCAGGAGGAGGTACAGGTCTGACAGCTCATATATGTCCATGAGATGGATAAGGAAGAGTCTCTCAAGGAGAAGAAACAGAGACTAAACTGACCAGACTCTAATTAAGATGCATTACTTATTATCAGGAACCCTCTACGATGGCTCTTGTACCGTCAATTTTGCCATTTTGAGTGGCAGATATTTCGTTCTTGGCCCCACAATGGTAAACTGATTGCATAAAGAACAACCATCTTGCCAATTCAGAGATTTCCATATCTGATGAAGAGCGCGTGCTTCACTTAAAGGTACAGACAGAACTTGGGGTTGGGACTTTGGATTGTATTCAAAAGATAAAACTGCAGGAGGTATGACTTGCATTCGCAGTTTGAAGACAAAGAGTATAAAATATGCACAAAAAAGTGGGATTCATTTACTTAAGAGAAGACGTAAATGTCCTATTTCCCCAAAAATATGACCTAGCTAGAAAATAATCACCCTTGAGGAGCAGAAATCAAAACTGACAGCCCCGGTCAGCCTGTCCCTCCAGAGTAGCCACCTGAGCAGCACAGTGACGGAAGGGAGGGCAGGGCGGGCTGCTGAGGCTGCCGTTTTGATCTCTACTTCTCAAGGCTGATGATTTTCCAGTGGGGCCTTATTCTTGGAGAGAGGGGCAAGCCTACCTACTTCTTGTATTTTAGCAAATTTCTTTAAGATTTTCTCTAAAATTTCTCTAAGACTTTCGAATAATGCAAAGCATAATTTAGTTGTGAAATTCAGAAATCAAAAGTTTATAAAGAAAGCCATTGAATGATTTCTCTCTCTCTCCCTTTCTTTCTTCTTACCACAGAACAGTATGATAAAGAATCATGATAGTATGAATAGTTAAATTTGCTTATATTTGTTCAATTTATTAAGTAGTATTTGGTAGATTTTCTGAAGTGAATTGTTTTAAGAGTACTATATTTTAAGAAATAAAGTGATTTAAATGTTTTCCTTCAGCATCTCCTCCTCAGTTATGGCTTTGTATAAAGAGAAATAGTCTGGTCCACATGTGGCTTTCCAGAACCTTCATATGAAATTCCTATTTTCAATGTAAAAAGCCATGTACATGATTTCTATTTTAGAAAAAATGTATCTTACTTCTGTAATCAAAGCACAAATTGCTTTTGACTGTTAATTCAAGATAAAAAGGACCACGAAACTCCTAACAAATGATTGCTAAAGAAAATGCATGCACTGTAATATTCTAAGCATGGATGCACTACTAAGAAACTCCAAGATCATCGGTTCAGTGAGATCTAATGGAGATAGGCATCTGCATTTCCACATCACTGGCGAGTTCTCACAGAGCTGAGCCTAACTAGAGACACCACGCAGTCTCCAGAGTGACAGTTTAATTGCCTATACTGCTATCTCATTAGTGATATAATTGAGACATATAGGGTCTAAAACTCAATCACATAAAAATTGAAACTTGGCAAAGGAAATATTCCAAGATGGGCTTTCTATTTTAGTAGGTCACACCAACGAGGTAGAGCAAAGCTCTGTGTGTCTTCCATCTTTCTGGAGACTTGCTATCTGAGTGTGCTTCTTAATCCAAAATTCAGAATATATTTTCATATGAATGATTCTGTATTTAAATTTAACAAAGATTTTATCATCTTATTTGCTCACATTGATTTTTTTTCATGGTTGTTTCTTTTTCACTTGCATCTGTTCCAGTGACTTTATCTTGAAATGTCTCTCAAGAGAAAGAGAAACACCAGTCACAGCTAAAGAGCCAAAAATGAGTTACCAGATAGCACTGGCTACAGGTGGCCTTATATCGTTTGTATGATGTTCGTTACTTATTTCTTCTATGTGTTTTTCAAAGGTCGAGCTGAATTCTCCACCACCACCTCTCCTATCACACATTAGAAAACCGTCAGTAACCCTTTCAAAATTATCGCCTCCTCATCATTTAAATTTACTTTTAAATTGCCTAATATTTAAATTAGATAATAAATAATTAGACAAATGTACTTAGACTACATAATAATTTACATTACATAATTGGGAAGTTATAATACCCTTATAGCTTCTAAGGCACTTTAGAATAGGCTGTAAAAATTTGCGATAGTTATCAGACACAAAATTGCAGTAGATCCCTCATAAACACTGACTGACTGAATGAATGGAGCCTGTATCTCTAATAACTATTTTCTAATAAAAATTTGTTTTGTATATGGAAGTTATTTTAAGAAGTTCTGTGCCTTCAACATTATAAGAGCATATTTATCCAGAAGTATTTTTAATCTCCCTTATCCATTTATCAGAAATGTGAAATTTGATGTTGACATGCAACTTTCATATTTAAAATTATATACAGTACTTTGAAAATATCATTCTAGATTATAACGATATTTCTTACCTAAAAGAAGTTAAAATATTGTCACAAAGAAAGATAAATTGAGAGGAGCAATGGAAGAATAATTAAAGTATGTTATGTACATGTACAAGTTAGTCAAAATGAAACCCATTAATCTGTATAAACAATATGCACTAATAAAAGAAGAGAAATTTCTCAAAAGAAGACATCCAAAGGGCCTAGAGGTGCATGAAATGCCCTCCACATCACTAGTTAACAGGGAAATGCAAATCAAAACTACAGTATCTGCTTACCCAAGTAAGAATTGTTATTACCCACACTAAACATAACAAGTCTGGCAAGCATATGGAGAATACAGTGTCCATGGAACTCTGTATGTGTACGTCCATTGTGGAAAACAGAATGCTGCTTTCTCAAGAAATTAAAAACAAAATCAATGTGTGATCCAAAATTTTCACTACCGGGCACAGATCCACAGGAACTAAAAGCAATATATCTAAGAGTCATGAATTTCTGTGTTCATTACTATACTATTCTCAAGAGCTAAAAAATAGAAATAATCTAAGCACAAACTATCTGATGAGCAGACAACAGAACTGTGGGACAGATATAACAATATAATGCTATCCGGCTGTAAAAGAATGAAATCCTCTCATTTGCCACAACTTAGGTGGAACTGAAGCCTACTATACCAAGTAACAGGTAAAGACAAATACTGGATTGAAAAATATTAATCTGATAGAAGCTGAGAGTAGAAAGTTGGCAACAAAGCCCAGGACAGACAGGGTTGTGGGATGGAGGAAGGTTGATCAGTAGGCCCTCAGTTACAGTTCAACAGAACCAAGAAATTCCTGTATAAAATTCTACAGTTGGTGACATTGGATAATAATATGCTGTAAATTTCCAAACTGAGAAGAAAGGATTTGGAGAGTTTCTACCATAAAGAATGGTATCTGAGGAGACAGACACGCTTCACTTGATTTAAACATGCTGCAGGAGCATTGAATGGCACCCCGTCCATATGTACAATATTCATGCTTCATGTATCAGTTTAAAAAATAAAATATTTTTCCAATTCAAAAAAAAATGAGACAACTAGTTCATCACAATAGATTCAGATTAAAATTTGGTTATACACTTCCAAAAATATATATCTTAAATGAATTTTTAAACTGAGGTATGATTCATATAATAAGAGACTATCTTAGATTCACTATTTGCTAGCTCTAAATTTGCAGCTCAGTATCCTACATCTCTTGACATCATGACTGAGATCCTGATCTGTCACGGATGTTATGTAATAAAAAGTATTAAATACTCACTGGTCCTGGGGCTATATTAATTTATTTGATATTTAGATACAATCTTATTTAATGTCAAAGCAAATGTATGATATGAATAGTGTTTTATTCTCATTTTACATATAAGAAAAGAACAGGAGAAATTAGTAATTTGTTCTAGGTCATATTTTTTGTTGGAGTTAAGACTAGTTAATGTGTGTACTTAATTACAGAATCAATGATCTTAACCCCTATAATTTTACAAATGAAAAATTAAATAGGAAGCAATTATTTTAAAATAATTATCTCTTAAACTCCTTTCCTAGAGTATAAAACAATATTTAAAACTGAAGTAAATGACATTAATTTTAAAATAAATTATCTTGGTAAACATTCACATTCTGCTTATAAGAAAGTTCCCCATCTTAAATGACAACTTGCAGATCTCTTTCAGTGGTTTAAAATATATTTATAATCATAGGCTCAATAATCAAAAATTCAAAAATCAAAAAAATATCTTAGTAAACAATTATGAAATAAACATCCATCCATAAAGGTATTTTATTATTATCCATTTATAAAATTATACATGCAAAATTTCCAAATTATAAATGCTCCAAATATAAAAATGCTTAGCTGTGTTGTGTGAAACCAAAAATGGAATAATAGCACTTCAAGTTTATTTTATTAGAGATTTTTTATTAAATAAATTACTTTTAATTTTAAATGAACAGAAACATAACTGGGAATAGGAGTTGGAAAATATGAGCAACACAACAGAATTATATAAATGACATATTTTTTAAAGAATATGTATAATGCATATTATTGTCCTGATAACAAAAATACCATCAGGGAAATTAATCCTCTGAGACAGCATGCGTACGAGTCACAGGGAAAGAGCGTGATCTTTGGGGTCACAGAGGTTGGTGTTGGTTGAATTTCAGCTCATATTTTACAACACACTGTCAGTCATGGAAATAATTTTATGCTCAGATCTTTAGTCACTTTACGCACACACAAACTGGGTAAGGTTTTGCTTTCAGAGTGCGGCTCAGTGCAAACTTTGCAGCATGGACAGGCATAGTGGCAGCAGAAGCACAGTGTAGAAACCTACAGTCTTTCTAGACTGAGTGGAAATCGAAAATGAAAGAGTGTAAAGTGGCCATAGAGTGGAAAGAGATGGAGAGGGAGTCTCCCAGCTCCGCCGTCTGTGATTAATCCCTGTACCATTCCTGTATTAAGAAGAGTTTTAAAAACTCAGCTATAGTAAAAAGATTCCTGCCAGGAATTGTAAAAATAAATTTAATTTAAAATTATAGCACAAACGATCTAAACTCTTGAATTTAAAGAGGACAAATATTCAAAGTACATGGGTGAAGAAAGATATCATGTAAAAAATAAAGACTAAGGAAGCTGGCATGACTATATAATATAAAAACAGATTTCACAATAAAATATATCACCAGGGACAAACAGCGCTACTTCATAACAACAATACCAATTAATTAGGAAGAAATAACAAAACGAAATGTATTTTACACCCAAATGAAAATGTATAAAATGAAAATTTGCAGAATTAAAATGAGAAATGGAAACGGGAAGGACACTGGGGACAGGGTGGGTGGGAGGGTGGTGAGGGAAAGGGGGAAGTAGGAATGATTAGGATGTGGCGTGGACATGTACCAATTCTACAATCTAAATATACGTACTAAGTATCACAAACATATACTAAAAAAGTATAAAAGGCAAAACTCCCTGAAAATTGGAACTACTCTCTCACCAACCGATAGATAAATCACAAAAATCACCAAAGCGCAAATGTGAATAGCACTATGAACTACTTTGCCTGAAACGCAACTAACGAAAGCACAATGCACGTTCTCCTTAAGTGCGCACAGGATGCTCACCAGGGGAGAGCAGTACTGGGCCCCCAAAATGACTTGAAATTTTGAAGTGCAGAAAGAACTAATAATAAAATATTCAGAGAGACATAGATGCATAGAAGTGAAACAAAATAATTATGAATGATTGCTACGGTTTGTGTCTGAATGTCCCCCAAAGATCTACATGGTAAAGACTTTGTTGCCATGCTGGGGTGCTATTGGGAGGTAAGGCAAAGGTGTTAGGCCTTTGGGCATGCCCTTGAGAAAGTATTGGGATCCCTGCCTCTTACTCTGTTCCTTTTTCCCAGCCACTGGGAAGTGGACAGACCACTTCCACCAAACTCTCACTGTGCTGTACTGTGCTGCCACAGACCCAATGTAACAAGGCCAACTGACCGTGGACTGAAATCTCTACAATTGTGTGCTAGAATAAATCTTTCCTCTGTATACAGTAAGTGGATTCTCTCAGCTACGTTCTCACAGGGACAGAAAGCTAATCCTGGCTCCCATGAAGAAATCATATAGAAAATTTAAAAATACTTAATTTAATCCAATGTTAACAAGAATGCTTTCAAATTGTGTGGTGTTCCAATAAAGAGTAAAATTCATAGCATTGTATGTACATATTCAAAAAGAAAAAGAGCCTCAGTCAGTAAGCTAAAAGGCTGCACTTTAAAATACTAGAAAAAGTGAGTAGATTAGACCCTAAACAAGTAGGAGAATACAGGAAATATGCTATTAGAAATCATACAAATAGAAAATGCTACAAAATTAAGAAAATGAAAAGCTGACTCCTTGAGAATAACAATAAAGTACATGCCTAATAAAAATGCTCATAAAAAAGAAAACAAAATTTATCAATTCATAATGAAAAAGAGACATTACCACAAAACTCACTGATGTGAAATATGGAAATGTCATACATACATGTCTAAAGCTGTAAACAACCTGGACATTTGAGCAAATTATCAAAAGAGTTCCAAGAAGAAACAGAAAACATGAATAGCTCCATATTAATGAGCAAAATTGAATTCCATAGTAACGACTTTCTGATACAGAAAATTTCAGGCTCAGATGGCACTACTGATAAACTCAGTCAGGTATGTAAGAGAGATTACGCATTTATTCCACATAAATTCTTCCAGCAAATAGAAAAATAACACCCCTGGACTAATTTTACAAAACTTTATTCCGAAAGCAGAAAAAAGTCGCAATAAAAGGAAAGTAACAATGATACCCTTCATGACTATGCATGTAAAATGTTTTAAAGTATTAAAAAAATAAAATTCAAAAGATATTTCAAATTTTATCATATCATATTCCAGGAATATAAGATAAGCTTAACATATAAAAATCTGTAAATATAATTATAAATTGTTTATCATTTAATAAAAATCTGTCACTATTTTCGCAGATGTAGAAGAAAACATTTCAGAAACTTCAGCATCCAGCCATGATAAAAACTTTCAGCAAATGAAAATGGCAAGTAAAATAAAAGAAACTTCCACAATCTGATAAAAAATATCTATCACAAACTTAAAGATAATATCCTTCTCAGCAGTTAAAGGCTCATGCTTTACATTTAAAATCTCAAACATGGTGAGGATGTCAGCAAGCTCTTCTTCCGTGTAACTTATTCTCAGAAGTCCTAGCCAATTTAGGAAAATAAGAAAGGAAAATAAAACATTTAGATTAAAAAGCACTATAGTCATTATTTTCAGACTACAGCACAGTATTTGTAGAAAATTCTAAAGAAACTATAAAACACTGCAGAAATAAATGAACCTAGCTAGATTGCAGGAAAACAGATCAGCACAGAATGCTTGTGTATCTTTCTATCTAAGAGGAGGTAGGCAGTTTTATCTTATAAGTACAGAGAGTAGACACTGTGCACGTACAGGGCACAAAGTCTTAATGGTAAGCACTCAACACACCACCTCTGTACATGAAAATCATCATAGACCGCACAATATAAAAACAAATGGTCATGGCTGTTTTCCAATAAAATTTATTCATGAAACTCTGGTGGGCAATCTGTAGGCAATAGATCATGACCTCTGCTGCATTTCAGCAATATACAAGATGTGCTATTTACAAAACTATTTCATCAAAATTTTTAATTCATTATAAATGTTTAAAATTCATTTTTAAATTTTTTAATTTAATAAAAGATATTCAAGAGCTATACTTTGAAAATTAGAAAAGAACTTCAAAGGGAGCGTAAGAGATCTAAACAAAGTGTTGAGATATGCCATAGACACAGATATTAGTAAAGTGACATTTTTGCCAAATTGATTTATAGTCTCAAACCAATCTATTGGAATTCTAAATGACTACTATAATCAAGACTTTGTTATTGGCGTAATGACGGAATACAGATCAATGGGACATACTAGAGACTTAAAAAATAGATTGACAATTTATGTGGTTCAAAGATTTTTACAGAGTTTCTGTGCAGTCAATGGAGAAAGAGAAAATCTTCAATGAATGGCTTTAAAACAACGCAATATTTCAATGAAAACAATTAGCCTTCGGTGTTAGCATACAGCATACACAAAACTTAGCTATACATAGATTATGATCTTATACAAAAGAGTTAATGAAAAGAATAACCTTCCTACAGAAAATTTAGCACAGAAACTTCATAGTAGTGGGTTTGTATAGTTGTCTTTAAGTATGACATAAAACAGGCATAAGCAAAAAACTTGATAAAATCAACCTAATCAAGATTAAGAAGCTTCAATATTAAAAGACAAGATCATAAAAATGAAAGTTGCAAACTGGAAGAAAATTTTACAACACACCAATATAAATAATGGGCTTGTCCCCAAATATTTAAAGAACTCTAAGGCTTTGGTAACAAAATAACTCAAGTTTTCAAAATGGACAAAAGATTTGAGCAAATTTTCACACACAAAAAAAGAAATAAGCCTATAAAAGGATTCTCAATATCACTGACCGTCAAAGGAGTCTATACCTAATCACAATAAGCTAGACTCTGTGTAGTGGCTGATGCTTAAAACTCATGCACGGTAAGTATGGGCAGCAGATGAGGTGACGAAGCCTTCTGGAATGTTAAGTGATGCATCCGCTTTGTAAAGCTGCGTGGTGTATCTTACAAACTAAGTTTCATAATCCTACCATGTGACCCAGCAAGGCCACTCCTGGGTTTTTATAAGAGAAAAGAAAAATGCATATGTTCACCTAAATGCATTTATAAATCATTCTATCAGCATTATTCATAATATTATAAAGCTAAAGCATCCCAAATGTTCATCCAATAGAAAATGGTAAAGAAATTATAGTATATTCATAATAATAACTGGGGCAATCTATTAATACGTGTAACAGTGTGGATGAATCTCAACAACAGTTTTCTATATAAAAGTCAATAAAAAACATTATCCGCTCTGAAAATCCATTTATGCAGAAGTTAAAACAATAATGAGAGAGACTGAATCAATTGTTTCTAGGGTGAGAAGAGAGGAAATTGCCATGGGCATGGGGAAACTTTTTCGGAACAGCAACTATTCAAAACGTTGATTATGGTGTTAGTTGCACAATTACACACACATCAGTATATTTCATAATAAATGCATAGTACCTGAACATAAACTGCTTCAATTTTTAAAATGTCTCAAGAATCAATTCTGAAGTCAGAAAACAAAGCAAAAATAAAGTAGTGACAAGAATACTCATCAAGTGGGGGTGTTGGGAAGAGGAAATGAAGTAAGTAGGGAAAACTGCCATAGCTGTTCCTGCGGTGATAATGAGTACTTTTCCAGGAACACACTTTATGGTGATGGGTTTTAGGCTCTCTAATAGGCTGGGCTTTACCTGCAATAGGTGAAACTGCCACTCAGGAGGCTACACAGCGCTGGACAACAGCTCCTCTCCAGGTAAGTAGCCATATGATAGTTTCCAGCATCGCTTTCTGGATTTTTTCCTGATTGTTTTAATGACAGATCCATGTTTCCACAGTGTTTCCCCTCAGTGTATTCTCAACAGACCAAGCAGAGTGATCCTTTATAAACATAAGTCTGACCAAGTCACTCTTTTGCTCAAAACTCTCCAATGGTTCTTCTCTGATTCCAAATAAATGAACCACTCTCTCGATAGTCTACAGGGCCTTGCATAATCAGAGATCTCCTCCTCCTCGAACTCATCTACAGTTGCAGGCACCTATTTGTTCTCCTGGACACACCCACACATATTCTAATTCAGCATCTTTACATTCACTGATTCTTTCTCTGAAACACTCCACCCAGAGGGTCCCTTTATTCATGTATTGCAGGTTGCTTCTCAGATATCAACCGGTAAATGGCGGCTTCTCTGACGACCATGTGTACAATATACTACTCAGTACCTCCTCTCCAATGCTCCCTTTTCTTACATCACATTTTTTACTCTGCAAGTGCATGTATTTAATTATTTTCTTGGTGTTCTCATTGTGATCATTCTCTCCTTTAATGTAATGTCTGTGAAGACAAGGATTTCGGCCCTTTTATTTACTGCTGTTCACGTTAGCGCCACTCCAGGGCATGATGCATAGTGTCTCCTAAATATTTGCTGAATGAATGATCTTTAACTGTGGGTAGGACATTTGGGGTTACCCTTTCCATCCCTTCCTATGTATATTTTTGAGGCACATATGTTTCCAATGGTACAAAATTGCTGTGCGGCAGGAAAATATTGCTGGCTAAATTTATATTATAAAATTTGTCATGTATGGATTATTCTTACTAGTGGGCATTAAAAATTTAAGCTGAAAAGGTTAACCCACCCATTCTGAAGTGCTTTTCATGCTTTTAATTATGTCCGCTTTTTCTGTCTTTAAAAGATGCTTTCATAACTTATCTGTAGAGGATCAGGAGAGTAGAGTTCATTGTAATATCGTGCATATACTCTTTATAATCTGATTACCTTGTCTACATTAAAAATAGATAATAGATGATGGTAGGATTTACACATCAGGTAATTAAATATCTAAAGATTTTTATTAGCTTTTATGCATTTATATAATTTTAAAGAACAGAGCAACAAATAAGGAAGACATATTTCTAACTTATTTTTAATTTGACATACACTTCCAGTGACTGAGAATTTTTACACTTGTAACTTTATATATCTCCATGTGATTTATGTAATTCATAAATATAAAACACCTGAGTAATATCTTCACTATGAAATCACTTGAATTTATTTCAATTAAATATCTTTCAATATTTAATTACCTAGTTACTTTCATTTTAAAATTCTATATTATTTTTCTCATATGATAGTATGACAAAATAATCTTTCCAGGACAAATACAGTGATTTCCATCATAATATGAAATAAGCATTATAGTTCTGCCTTTGTTATCCACCTCCTTCCAGATACAGGTATCTATCACACACCTGGCAATCCATCAAATCATTTGTTAATGAACTATTAATATTCACATTATATATATAATTTATTAAAATATCCTATCCCTCATATCATTTCTGCATCAATTTAAACATGAATTTCTCAACTCTTCACATTTCTATGAGCAACTGCTAGTCCACCAATATCAAAATTCAACACAATTTGGCAATATTTAAAAGATGAAGACTGGAAACCTAAGAACACTACAAAAGTGTAAATTCTTTGTTTTTGTTTTTTTTTTTGCGGTACTGGGGATTGAACTCAGGATCCTGCGCTTGCTAGGCAAGCGCTTATTCCACTGAGCTATATCCCCAGCCCTCAAAAGTGTAAATTAAATACTATAAAAAGCTAGGAGGCTCCCAGTTTAATAGGTCTGCACAGTAAGTATACTTCCTACTAACTTTGGACTCACTAGCTGTGGAAGAGGGTATTTCCCTGGATGTGACACAATTTTCATGACCTGCCCTCAGATTTCACAGTGAACTTCGAATATATCTGAACACAGAGTACAAAACCAACACACGTCACCTGGAGTATTCCCTGCTGTGGCTTTTCTGACAGAGCTCCTATGAATGCTCCACTAATTTAGAGCATTTTTAAGTGAGTATTTACATAAACTCTGATGCTCAAGCATTACTTGCTTCAAGGCCTATTAGCCATACTTAAATCTGTCAAATACAAACTTTGGGACTGAAAACATGCTTTTCTTTATTGCAAAAATCTCTCTTTTTCAATGTTTTTGAGGAAAGTGCTGAGCAATCAGAATCCCCTGCCTATCTCCCTCTAGTGTCATAAATCAACTGCTCTCCACGATTCCCATGTTAAAAGGGAAGAATCCAATCTGTGATTCAAGTATGTTCTGATTCCACAGGGCCCAGTACTCCTTCACAGACTCTGAGTTAGTCTGCACTCCTCTCTTTAAATAACATTAAATACGCTTTGGCATAGTTGCAACAAGTCAGCTTTCAGTAATCTGATGTTTTCTTACGTTCGAAGCAGTGAAGGCCTCTTCACCAGCACTCCATTCCAGGTAAGGACCTTTGAAGCATTCCACACGGAATAGTTCAAATTGCTTGCAATTAAGGGAGAACACCATGTGTTTCAAACCATCTCCCAAGGCTTTAAGATTTGCCACACAAGCAAATCCGTGTTTTCATTGCCCAAAACCTTGAAACGAAATTTCCTTTCCGTTTCTTTTCCCCAGACATTTAATATTTCATACCTAGAAATGGAATTGTTTATAGTTTCATGACAAGTGGAAAATAATTTAAAATACTCATTTTGCCAATATCTTTATGATAATTTATTTATCAAGGAAGTGCTGCTACCTAAGGTAAATAATCAATGAAGTAAAAAAAAAAATAGATTTGATGAGTTCTGGGGGAAAAACTAAACACTGCTTTTTTCCCAGTGGCTGACTAGTATGTTAGCTAAGAAAGAATTTTATCAGAAAAGCCCCTCTGAATCTATGTGAAGAGGTGAGAAAAACATGTGACAATTTAATGTAATAAGCAATTACTTTAATATAAAATCTGCATTAGTACATATATACTATCCTATATTAGTACATATATATGTATTCATATATTTCTTGTTTTAAAGGTATCTTTATAATTTAATTTATCATAATAAAAAAGAAAAGAGGGCCTAGGGATGTAGCTGTGCGACAGTGTGCTCGCCTAGCATGTACAAGGCCTTGAGCTCCCTCCTCAGCATGAAAAACAAAATTAAAAATACAAAAAGGAGACTTCTGGAGAACCAACCCTGATTTTAAAAATTTGGATAAAATGAGACTTTTCTATTGACAAGTCAAATGTCTAAAAAAACTTCAGTTAGTTTTTCCATACATTAGATCTACCCCAAAACTTTCACTTTCTTCTCTAGGAGATGAGCATGCCCCATTCTGTCTGGCTCCCTACCAGACTTCTCACATCACTCAAAACAAAGTGTTCTCCACGCTCTAGCAGAAGGGACAACACTGATGTTTTCGCTGTGTTCTATTTCCTCTCAGTGCTGGCATCAGGCGGTGTGGAAACATACGGCTCAGGATAGCCCAGTACAAAGGTCTGCACAAGAAAGTCAGCAAACGCAGTGAACTGTGAGAAGCTACACAGGGAAGAGCTAGGCTACCCAGTCACTGTGGAATCTTTTATCTGCCATGAAGATAGGAAAGGAACAGAACAGAAATAACATTGATTGAGGTCTGCTACTTTGTAATGCTAGGTAAGCACATGTGGGATCTCCTTTAATCCTCATAAAATGCTTAATCAAACTGTTAGTAACTTACAGAGTGAGAATTTCAATTCTATCTCAATAGTCAAGCTTCTTACTAATTAAGAAGAAATTTTAAATTAAACAGACTGCTGAGTGATCAAAATGCAAGACAAATAAGAAACAAGAATAAATTTGTAAAATACAAAGAAAGTAATATACAATTTCTTAAAAAATTAAAAACAAAATGAAACACAAAGAGAAAGATTTTATAGAGGCTATAATCCCAAACAAACTAAGTAGTTCCAAGCCATAATCATGACCATTCTTCCCAGGACACAGGTTGGTCAAGTGTAGGTTATGCAGATGATAATAGTCTGTTAAGTGGCTGGAAGGAGGAAGAGATAAACTGGGGACCATGAATTGTAAGAGATGGGTAAGGTTTCCTAACTGTAGGAGAACACAGAGATAAGACATTCTTATTTGTAATCTAATATTAGTGCAGTTGGTAACACTTCTGGAGGCTTCTTTACATAGTAATTATCAGATTTATTTATTCTCTAATATGCCAATTAGAGTTCTATCTTATTATCTACTATATCAAATACATATTGATCATCCACAGGGTTCTGGCATATCCATACTAAACAATAATCTCAAAATACTGCCTGCGTGAGTCAGCTTTCCATTGCTATGACAAAGTACCTGTGAATAGCAACTTGTAGGAAAAGTTTGGTTTTGCTCATGGGTTCCGCAGTTTCAGCTCACGGTCACTTGCCCCCAGGTTTTTCTGGGCTAGACTGAGGCAAGACATCATGGTAGGGAGCATGTGGGGGAGTGAAGCAACTCACCGTGTGTGGAAGGAGGGAGATAAGCAGGAGGGAGAGAGAGACAGAGATCAAGGCAGGAGATAGAGAGACAGAGCCCGCACTGCTGGGCTCCCTCCTGTTTCTACTTTAGTTCCATCCGGGTCCCGTCCCCAAGAAGGTACTCCCACCTTCAGGGCTGTCAGTCATCTCTGGAAGCATGTTAGAGGCTCATCCAGAAGTGAGTTTTACTAATCCCCTAGGTGTTTCTGAACCATCACATTTCTGCCTTTAAGTAAGGTTACAAGTAAAATAATACCAAAATAAGTGAAGCCCAAAGATTCCATACTGTAGAACTTGATTTTCTTTTCTTTCCTTTTTAAAAAGGAAACTCAGAGTGATAAGAATAGAACACTTGGTGGGCTAATTCTACCTCCTGTCACCAAACAGCTACGATTTTCTAGGACTAACCTGAAAGAAAAGACTGCACCCCATTCATTTCAAGGAAGTATTGCAGAAAAAGATTTATATAACTTTAAAATATGATGTGAATTCTTAGCGACTAGAAAACTAGTAAGACAAGTACTGTGATTGTATCTGAAAGTAGAGAACATTTTAAGGTCAACCTCTAAATCTTCAAGAAACCCAAGGAAGGTTTATACAACCATTGTTGATGTGTCTGGGTAGATAGCAAAAGACAAAAGGATTTGCCATTAATACACACTTACCAAAAAGTCAAAATGTAGTCCAGTAGAATCTTAAGCATTTTGAACAGTTCTGGAAGAAACTAACACATTGTGTTGAAAGTTTAGGTTTCTAAGTCCCCATAACTCACGTCTCCTTTTACACTGGCTGTTTAAAATTATCCCTTGCTGGAGTAAGCTATTGTTGTTCCTCTCCTTCATCTTTCAAAGTTCCTCAGTCATCACATCTGATACGGTTTGAATGTGGACAGTGTCTCTTCAAAGGTCTGTGTGCTAAGCCTTGGTCTCCAGGTAGCAGTATTAGGAGGTGCTCATGTTCTCAGGTCACTAGGTTCCTGCACTTGAAGGAGATGTTAAGACCCCAGCTGGGTTCTTTAGTGTCTCTCTGCTTCCTGACTTGTTATGTGAGCAACTGCTCTGACAAATGCCCCTGCTCTGAAGTACCACCCTTGCCAGAGGCTCAACTTAATGGATATTAGACACGAACTTCATGCGTAAGTGAGAAATTGCTAAATAGATGTGGGTCAAGTAAACTTTTTCTCTTATATATTAATTACATCAAGCAGTTCATTATAGTAACATGAAACTTGCTCAAATAACAGCATAACCACATTTTAAAATGTCCTTTTTTCCTTCTCGTAACACTTGCTACACATAGAAAGGCCGACACTAGCTGCTTGTACAGTGAAGACATCTGCAGCTTATTCTAGGCTTAGAAGCCAGGGCACCTGACAAGAAAACGTTGCCCTGTCTTCCAGGGTACACTATCGAACATTTTAGAATTATGTATGCAGTTGCTATGAGCCAGTCTGGTTATCAGGACATAAGGGTGTCTCCTAATTATGCAGGAACCCTCCACTATATTTCCATGCTTAGGAAAATTTCTAAGGTCTGCACATTATGAGTTTCGCTGAAACTATCAATTTAAGTATCTGAAATGATAACATTAAATCATGGCAATGTAAAATATTTTGAAATACAACTGATTTCCTGATCTTCTGATTGTTGAATACCCAGCTGATGATTCTAGGATGCAAAGGGGTCAGTATGGCTTTTAGATTGTCAGGTACATCAGAACAGCACAAAATGCTTAACAGAATGTGGACTCTCAGGTATCCCAAGGGATATACAATTTTAAATCAAACATCCCGGGTGATTCAATGGCTCAAAGAAGCACTGCATCCGACTATGCAAAATATGTCTAGCAAGCAGCAAAATGAGTAACTCAAATTCAAGAAAAGAGAAACAGCGAGATAAAATGATTCCCATCCAGGAATCTAAGGTCAAAGGAGTATTCAGGTTTTTATGTTAAAAGTACATTTACATGTTTATTCATGTGAAGTTAGTGGTAGAAAGGTATATTTTGGGAGAAGATTAGACTGAAGAAATTATTTATGAACAGGTATTTCAAAATTCGTGGGAAACTCTGAGCAAATTCTTATGAAATCTCAGGTTTAGGTTTCAAACCAATTAGAGTCAAAAAGAAAAAAATCACAATTCACGCTCTTCATGACCCAATAGCATATAAACACAGTAGGCGTTATAAAATTATTTTTAAGATATAAGATACTAAAAAACATAAATACATTGACTTATTTAAATAAATTTCTAATTGCACTTGGAAATTTAAAGTAACTCTTCTCACTAAAAGAATAGTGAAATGCAAATTTTTATAATCTATAAACATCACCTGGGTTTGTAAATCAAGAGTAAAGGCTATTTGTTAGGAAAATGGATCAAAACCTACTGAATGATGTCAAATTACCTTTGTTTTCCATTCTACTCAGAACTTTCAGACATTAGATATTAATATTAAAGCATTTTCTTCTATAGAACTGAAACACAAATTTGGCACTCGAAGGTTACCGCCTTGCTTTTGATTTAATGCAGCACAATTTTAAAGTCTTTAAGACAGTTTTCCACACTCAAGAGAGGCAGGCCTGCCCTTAATGCCTCAAGAGATTTGTACTTCTCAGAAGAACCTGGTATAGCTGCTCCCCATAAATCCTCTTTCCAAGGACAGCATCTGTGACTCCACCCTGAACAGATTTCTAAAGACAGCTCAAAGGAACATATTAACTCAGCCTCTAACCTTGAGCAAACCAGCATATGCCTGCAGGAACAGCAGAGCTTGAAAATCCACAAATACACTATGAGCTTTTAATGGTTTATAATAGCAAGAAAGCTGAATACTCCTGGCTTGTTACAATGAAATGCCCTGAAAATTCTTTCAGACTATTTTTAACATTTATCCAAGGTGAAAGGATTGCAAAAACTACAACTTATTTAGAGGCTTTTAAAATATGCATTTAAAAATAATTGCATGCAAAAAGTTATATGAGAGGGCTTTGAGGTGACTTTTTTTGCATGTCTCAAGATGTACATTTGCCGCTGATGACAAATAGATAATTAGAATCCCCAGCTTCAGGGAGGTGAGAAATGTGATTTTGGGGGATGGCCATGAAGCTCCTGGAGGGATTCACTGGGAGCCACTGAGTATAGTATAGAGCAACACACACTAGTAGAAAGACTGAAAGCAGCTAAGTGTGAGCTAATTTTAATTGCTTTTGGTCAATGGCAGAAGACTGGAAGCATAGAGCCAATGGTAGACCTTAGTTTATACTATGAACAGTTTTACCAATTTCAGGACTTCATAAATATTTAATTTCACTTTGTGCACATTCTGGTGGCTTAACAAAAATAACTAAGAGCATAATCATACATGGGTACTTCTCCCAAATGAGTCTGACACAAATAGCTAAGGAATCACCCTCCTCTCTCTGTCCAGTGTGTACAATAAACTATATATCAAAATAAGGGCTTTGTTATCATTAATAACTCAACTCATGACTTCATTATAAGAACAAGAAAGACAAACGTTAGCACTGAGGTTATAACTTTTTATAGTGTTAACACTGGTACTTTGTAAAAAGAAATGAGTACCGTAATGTGGGGAAAGCCCAGGCTGCCAGGGCATGTTAAAGAAAATGCTTAAGTGTCTATGTTTTTAAGTCATTTCTCCTCAGTTTCTTTTAAGAAATATTACTATAATCATTTATGCTTAAATAATCAGAAATGAGAGTATAAATATAAGCTTTTCTCTAGCCAGGTTGAGGGTGTTGTCACTTTTCAGGCATAACATTCTTCTGTTTTCTGCAACAAGTGACGAAATGATCAGCACATGTTTTACAAGGAAATCTTTAAAAAAGAGACAGGAGTCATTAGGAAAACACAAAAGAACTTCTAATAAAAACTGTCCTGGAGGAAGCCTCATGAGGAATAGAATATCACACAGCTTGCAAATATTGTTAAGGTTATTTTAACAATGCTGTTAGCAAACCAGAGATGGAAAAATAAAGTGTTGAGGTTTTGAAGTATTCTCATACTTTTCTTTTTCATGATTATATTTCCAATAGCTGTTGTACCAAAATTATAGTTTTTAAAATATATCTCCAATTTAAAAAGCTGTGAAAGTCAATAAAAGTATGTTTACTAATTGAATCTGTATACTCATACATATTATATATTCCTGATTTCTGCTCACGAATAGTTTAAGCACTTCTAAGAGTGCTGACTGAAATCTCCACACGTGGGCACCTGTGCTTGTTAACGAAACATTAACACGCTAGAAGAAATAATAGCTACCGCTAGTTCTTAACAAAGTTTGCAAACTAAATTGTAAGAACTTGCCTTTAAGGCTTTCCAAATAACTAAATATGTCACAGGATAGCCTAGGATAGTAATTTTAAAAGTTGGCTATATTAGTCTAAAAGTAAGTTATGGCATTTCAAACACAATAAATTGACACATTTTCCTGGAAAATAGAGGCTAAGTAAAAAGTCTATGTCAGTGTTTTAAGGCAAAAATGTTGGTGATGCTGATGATTTATCTGTGGAACTTTTTGAGCATGCACAAAGTTTCCAATAACTTTCACATATTTTTAATGATTTTGATAAATGCTACCTAACTCCGCAGTCTGGTAAGATACTTTATAGATTGTTTAAATCATACCTAGAACATGCTAATAGCAAGATATCAAATCTAGGGAATATATTTCCTCTTATAATTTTTCTAAATTTCAAGTTTCAATCATACATTAAACTAATATATAATTTCAGTAAAAAGTTTACCTTATCCAACAGCCATTAATTTTACACCATAGAAATAACACCTTCCTTCTTCATTGAATTGTCACCATGAATCGGTGCTATTGTAACAGTTCTGTCAAAAATATATCTTATAATTTAAATGTATTTTCTGGTCTTACTCATAAACATTCAAGGTCCCAATATCATTTCGTACATGTTGTTTTCAATAATCTTTCTAGACACGTTAATACTTGAGTCTTTCATGGTTTCACATTTTATTCCTTGCACTTACAACCTGAACTTAGCTAATTACCTACCATGCACCCTCCCCACTATGTTGTTAGCTCACCAGAAAGAAAGTAGTTTGTTGATTTTTATATCTCTCAACTGAACAATGCCCTATCAAAATCAAATACTGATACTCAGGAACAAAAATATCTAGGAAGTTTAGTTACTTATTTCAAACATCAAGTCATCACACAACAGAAGTTGCAAGGCCTTTGATTGATTGATATTTTATGCATAAGCAATCAAAATCAGAATATGTGAGTATGGAAAGAATTCCCCACTTAGTACAGCAGCATATACCTTTCTAAAATGAAGAAACATGTTACTGGAACTCATACGCATAAAATCAGAGGGCTTGACATAGGGACCTGGGCAAGTGGAGAGAAGCACTATGTTTCATCACTGTAAAGATCAAATACAAAAAGATGTTTATACTCTATAAACTGATTTATAAGTCTAATGCACACTGAGGCATAACTGCTGCATATATTAAAATGGAATTTGTCAAATGAACTTTTAAACATGTTGAAAATATTTTGACTAAGAATAGGACAAAATTTTTGTTAATCACAAAATATGATATGAATCTAAATGAACTAAAATAATATGGTAGTAATGCAGAAAAAAACAGTGACCAACTCAATGAAATCACATCAACTCCCTAAAATATAAGCATTTACATTACAGTAAAAACATTTCAAATGTATGAAAAAAAATCCCTTTAAATAAATACCAGTGGGACAGTTGGCAATAAAATAATTAAAGGAAATTGGACCCCTATTTCATTATATATATATAAATCGATAGGACAATATGGATTGAGATGAGTAAAACCAAATAATATTAAAATAAAAATGAAATGTTTTCAAAAGCTTCATAAAGGGAAACTCTTCTCTGTGAGACAGAATCAGAACATTTTAAAGGAATTATTTGACACATAAATGAAAAACTTTTAAATGGTGAAATACACCACAAAGTGGAAAAGTTGGCACATTGTTGAGATAAAATATTGTAAAATTGTTGCTACCAAAAGCATTAATACCCTAATCTCTCCAAAACATAGAAAAAATACCTTTAATTATTTTTCTACTATCTTCTTTTTTTTTTTTTTTTTGCGGTACTGGGGATTGAACTCAGGACCCTGTGCTTGCTAGGCAAGTGCTTATTCCAC
This sequence comes from Dinomys branickii, assembly GCA_004027595.1. Taxonomy (NCBI): domain Eukaryota; kingdom Metazoa; phylum Chordata; class Mammalia; order Rodentia; family Dinomyidae; genus Dinomys; species Dinomys branickii. The sequence goes on from PVLD010000474.1 coordinate 106,228, forward strand.
TGAGCTATATCCCCAGCCCCTTCTACTATCTTCTTATGTTTCTTTTTTTAAAGCAAGTGACAAGTCACAAGAAACAAACAGCAAATGTACATGAAAGATTGCAGCTAGTCAGTTTCCTATTGCTGAGACAAAATAGCTGAGAAAATCAACTTTAAAAAAGGAACACACTTCTTCTGGTTCATGGATTTAGAGATCCACTGCCACTTGCTGCATAATTTTGAACCAGTAGCACAGAAGAACATTATGGCGGGGAGCATATGGGACAGCAAGCCACACATCTCATGCTGGACAGGAAGCAGAGTGAAAGGATCCAATGCACCTTCAAAGTCTGCCTGCCATTCTCTGCTTCCTCCAACCAGAACCACTTTCTAGTGCTTCCACTTCCCCCCCAATAACACCATCACCTTGGGACCAAGCCCTCAATATGTGAGCCTGCGGGGAACAGTCCAGCTCCAAGTTATAACAGCTACACAACTTCCTTCACCCAGCAGTGAACAACTTCCAAAAACTATTTTGACTATAAGACTGTCAACATCTGAAATACTTACAATATCCATTATAGTGGAGAACTGGAAGGAAGTGGAACACCTCATGCATGGTTGATGGAGGGTTAAATTGAAAAGCTTTTCAATACAATTTCTAATCTTCATTTAAAGTCCCATATTCTTGAACCCAAACTTGCATTACAAGAATCAGACCTATGAAATATGCATATGCACAGTGGAGGATGGCTCCAGGATACTCACTGCAGTCTTGATTACAATTAAAAACTAGAAATAATGCATTTCTGTTCATGTTGAAAAAAGTTAAATTATATGTAAGTATAAAGAAAAACAACTGGCTGGGTACATTCCAACTGTTAAAAATGTTAAGTGTAAAGTGGTAAAGTACTGGCAGAGAACAGAAGGAATGAATGCATTTCTTCATTTTATTCCTTTGTTTTAATATTGTACTATTATAGTGCACACTTTTATTTTTCCTATATTTAAAACGTTCCAAAAGAATGCAAAGTTATTGTTTCTTAATTGCACAAAAATAATGGCATGATAGGTTATAATTTGATAATAATTTAGTCATGAATTGTAAATTCATATCGTTAATTCTGTCGCAAACCGATTGACACAACCCTGTATCAGGGATTGCGTACTAACAAAGGGGTGAGGCGAGGTAGAGCTGTGCAGATCAGGCAACCACGATCGGAACCCCAGAAAGCAAATGAAGGAGCCCTCGGGTGATGGTGGCTGTAACTGACCCACAGACACCACCTCGCTTTCACTGGACCCACACACGAGCTATGGCGAGGAAGGGCAAATAAAACAATACACTTTTTCTTTTTAAGTGAATGAGAATATTCTGGACAGAAACAGAGGACAAAGTGAACAAGAAACTCCATGCAATGGCAAACTCACTTTGACGTGCAGTTGAGGACCCTGCTGTGCACTTTTTGGTCTGACTTCCCCTGCCACCCCCTACACGCACACCCGTAAAAGCTGCGCTTCCCTGTTACACAGCGGTAACAGTCACCATACTCACTCCGTGTGTTTACAAAGATTAAAGCGGATAACGAACAACTGCTGCAGCATGCAAACTGGTGTATGAGTTTTCATAAGTATTTCTCTCATTTTTTAATTTTTACTGTATTGATTTACTTTTTGTGATACCAAGAATTGAACCCAGTACCTTCACTCTGCGCTACATTCTCAGACATTTGTATTCTTTATGTTAAGCAGGATGCCACTGACTCACTAAATTGCCCAGCCTAAGCCTAAACCGCAAAGTGCGCTGGGATTACAAGAATGAACCGCCATGTCCGGTCACTTGTTATTTTTAAGGAAGCCAAGAAGTGCCTTGTGAAGGCACTGGACAGTGCTCTGGGTGAGATGGACGTGGAGATAAGGAACTTTGGAGCCGTGCCCAAAACTGCCCCACAACTCATTGCAAAAATAGCCTACAGGGCAGACCCCAAGTTCAAGTCGGATCAAAACAGCATCTTAAAGAACAAATGCTCTGGCACGCTCTCTCCTCATATTGTGATTTATCACTTAGGTGAATAATGTAACAGACCACCCTGACCTTACCCTGTCCTTCCTCTGTCCTCTGGCACAGATGTCATTCTTTTGTCCTTTAGTCTTGCTTTCTAGTTCTATCAATAAAAAGCAACAGACAGTCCAGGTCTGTCTTTATAAGATTCTCCCTCTGAGGGGGTCTCAGTTAAGGTTGAGGGCAATCCCTCTGGGCCCTCTGAGAGTTTAATTGGACTTTGACTCCAAGCAGCCCTCATCCTTTGCACAGTGCCATGGTCATGAACAGCGACAGTGCCTAATGTGTTCAGGAAATGAAAAGGAGTCTCATATATATTGAATAGCAAATTTATGAAATGTACTGAAACACAATGAAATACAGATAACACTTCATTCAGATAAGTGGAAGCTATTTGTGTGAAAAAATTTAATTTTGCATTTATGTTTCCAGTTTAATAATAAAATTATTTCACAAGCAGTACATAAATTGGAAGGGTATATTCAATAATATTCCCACATTTTTCTGATATGTATAAATGATAATAATATTAATTTAAAACTTTGAAGTCTTTAAAAATTAAAATTCTTTTCTTGCCATTATTCTCTAAACAACACAGTACAACAGCTATGAATACATCATTTACATTTTATTAGGTGTCATAAATAATCTCACAATGACATAAAGCAAATAAGAGAATGTGTGGTTTATATGCAAATACTACACCATTTTATTTTTTTCTCTTATGTTCTTTTAATCATTTTTCTTTTTTTAAGGAAAACAACAAAACAGCACAAATACTATAAAAATACATAATTTCAAAAAAAGATGACAGGAAATCAACAATGGTAGTTTTATTACTTATTATTATCTTCAAAGTAGTTGCTCAGATTACTAGATAGGCATGCAAGACTGATCAAATAAATGTTATCTGTTCCTTTCAATAAAACAATAGAAGTCAGTAGTACAATTATCTTAGCTATCTTGTGTATATGTACATATATTTTTTCTTTCCTGTTTTCTTTCTTTTTTCATTTCCCTCATCTCAGTTGTTCTTTCCTATTGAGCAGTTTCTTTTCCTTTCATAATATCGATTTTACCATTCAGATTTTATTCATTCTTTCAGCTTCTTACACTAGGAAGACAATAGAATGCTTACACATGCAGGTCTGACATTTCACTTATGTGTATGGTCTCTAATTGCATCCATATACCTATAAAAGCCTCGAGTTTATCTGTCTTTATAGCTGAGTAATATTCCTTTGTATAAAATACCACATCTTTTTTTAACCACTCTTCAGCTGATGGGCATGTGGGTTGTTTCCAAGATTTTCCTATGACAAATTGTACTGCTATCAACATGCGTGCACGTATATCATTGTGGTAAGATGTTCTTAATTCTTCCGTGAAAATACCCAGAAGGGAAATAACCAGGTTAAATGTAACTTGTAATTCTAATTTTCTGAGGAATCTCCAGACTGATTTCCAAAGTGGTTGCACCAATCTACATTGCCCCCAACCCTCGAGAAGGGTTCTTTTTTCCCACAGCCCCTCCAAGATTTGTTGTTGGTTTTTGTTCTTGGTGGTAGCCATTCTTATTAGCTGGGATGGAATCTCAGTGTTGCTTTAATTTGCATCTCTCAAATGACCAATGATGTTGAACATTTTTTCATGTATTTATTTGTCATTTGTATTTCTTCCTGAGAGAAGTGCATATTCATCTCAGATGCCCATTTTTGGATTGGGTCTTTGAATTTGGGGGTCTGATCTTTTTCAATTCTTTCTATGTTCTAGATATAAATCCTTTGTCTCAAGGACAGTTACCTAAAATGTTTTCCCACTCTGTGGATTGTCTTTTCACTCTATTGGTGATTTCCTTTAAAGTACTAAAGCTCTCTAATAGGGTGAGATCCAGTTGTTGATTCTTTGAAGTGTTTCCCATGAGGTTTGGATTTTGTTCACACACATTGTGCCTACACCTATGTCTTCAAGATTTCAACCTACTTTCTCTTCCAATAGATTTAGTGTTTCTGCTGTAATATTTAGATCTCTGATCCATTTTGACTTTAGTTTAGTGCATTGTGAGAGACATGGGTCTAGACATTAGTCTTCGGCATGTAGAGATCCAGTTTTTCCAGCACCGTTTATTAAAGAGACTCTCTTTCTTGCAGTGAACATGTTTGGCCCTTTCTTCAGAGATAAGGAGCTGAGTGTATTTGTAGTTGTGTCTGCATCTTCCATACCATTTTATATAAGGGTCTCAAGCACCCACAGATTATACTATCCACAGGAGGTCCTGGGACCAATCTCATATGACACAGAGCTATACCATATGTGAAACAGAATAGTGTCTGGATCAATCAAGTGTTTTGTTCACTGGTGATAACTACTGTTTCTTTCCTTTCCTTTTAGATCATAACCCTGTCTTTTTGGTACTTAATCGCTCTCTGTTTTTCTCTTTATTTCTCAGTGCAATATTACAGTAAGTGTACTTTCTATAATTCTGTGCACATAGAAGTAATTGTTCTGTTATATCTCAGACTTTCTTAGGAGGCCTCTCTCTGCCTATTTTTTTCCTAAAGTTTTGCTCAATAAGATGGTGCTGTGGTATGGAAGGGCCCTTGTTTATATTTGCTGGAAGTAAATCCCCAGTCTCATGCTACAGCTGTATTTAATTGATAAAACTCCGCTAGAAACTTCCTTTCTGTCCTTAGGTTTGTCCCAGGGTAAGCTGGCAAATCTGTGCCAGCCACGTGGTGTGTCTGGTCAGACTGACACACTGACAATGGTGCCACTCACCGAGTAAGAGGAACATAACACTAATGGTTTCACGGTATCTAGTGACAATGATGAAGGCAAGTGTCAAAGTTCTGTTTAATAGAAAAAGTTTCTTCTTTACCCTGTTTTATGTGTGTTCTCCTCTATAAATATATATATATATATTCAATCTCTTTCATTGGTCCCAAACTTTGACTTTGTTTCTTTCAAAGTAATTATCAAGTCTCCTATATACTCATTAATTAGTTTTGATGGATTAGAATGCTGTGTCTTTTAACATGTGGAGGATAATTAAGATTTGATTGAATACATAAACTGTAAAATAGTTTCAGGACCGATGAATGAAACAACGCCTGTAACTAAGATAAGCTGTGTGTTCATGTCAAATATAACTAAGTAGCCCCAAACAATTATCTTAGGAGAAAGTGTGGTAAATCAGGATACCTAGGTCAGGACAGGGAAATTCCCATGTCTAATTCTAGTGCATAAGATGAGATTATTAAAATTAAAGCTATGTGGAGTTGAAAGATTAAATAATATTAAAAAGGCTTGAGTTCATTTTACTATTTAATCTCAAAATCTAGTAAATATTTTGGATTTATAATCTTCATTTTATATGATGACTATTCAAAGGAACAACTGATTTTAACATTATAAATCAAATTGTGGAACTATTTGAAAAATAGTCAAATATTACTGTAACTAATACAACTAAAACCTTCTGCTAGAAGATTGACATACATTTTGTCCAGAGAAGTTTTATCCTGTGGAATATTTGTCATGCCACATGAACTTTTCATAATGAATCACATTAAAAAAAACATTTAAAAATTATATAATGACACATGTCAAGAAAAATGCTGCTGATGCTCGACCATATTTTCTATCAAATGTTAAATATGACACAATGGTCATTTTGTAGAGTTCATTAAAGAAACTGAGAAAAGATTATTAATCTCCAGAGTATTAAATTGAACTTGCAGTGAAATTGATCAAGTTTCACCTGTGTCAGAAATGCCTTATGGCTATTATTGATCAACAGACTGGGACATTGACTATAACTCATGTCTAAACACAAAGATCATGAGGTAGAAATTATTTTTTAAAAATTCTTGAATTCAGAATCAATGTGCTACTTAGCATAACAGAGGAAGTCTTGGTCGTATAAGTTTTTATTATGGGTCTATAGGAAAACATACCTGGCCAGGCTGAAGGCATCGTCGATCAAACCTGCCCGGTTACTGACAGAAAGAACCTAGAGAGCCAGTCACGAGGAGACAGAAAGGAGTCACTTAGGGTTAAAATGACAGGAGCTCAGATCTACAAGCAGATCACTGATGAGCAAATCTAGAGTATACCTCATGGTTCCTGATTAACTGATCAATTAATAATCTCCAATTCCTTAGGTCGTAGTTGACTCTAAAGTATCCTGTTTGATTGATGTTCCCCAGCAGCCAGCTTCCTTTCTCCAAATAAGTTATTCTGTGATGCTCTGAAAACAGCATTTTGAGAGTAAATAGATTTTAAGACTTAAAATGGAATGAACTGTTTTATTAATATCAGATAAAATAACAACAAGAATTAAATGACAACGCCTTCATAAATATCTAGTTAAAACATATTATTTAGTCACTTGCATCTAGAAATGACTACAGTAACATCTAGCTATTTGTTTATTATTATCTCAATTATTTTCACATAAATAACATGTTTTGTTCTTGATAAAACCCCATTATATATACATAATTTTCTTTCTCAAAATAAATGTGACCTAGACATCTGCCACAATATTCATGTGACTTTTAATTAGATTGTAAGCTGTGTGTGACTAGAATCAAAGAAACAATTTTAGGCACACAGCGTACTTCTTGTATTTAGTAAGAAATTGATGAAAAACAATAGAGCTCAATTACTTGAAAGTTAATGTTGCCACTTGCCTTTTTTCTCATGCTTTCTTAGGAATACTAATGAATAACAGACTTTTCAACCTCATCAATAACACTAGAAAAAGGAAACCTCATTTGTTCAAGACGCTAATATTTCCACATAGAATTAGAAACTAACACAAATTCTGCTCACTGGAATCACTTTGGAAAATGGTAACTTATGTTTATCAGGTACTTCAGTTAACAGAGGACAGTAAAAACAATATACGTGTGTGTGTGTGTGTGTGTGTGTGTGTATGTGTGTGTGTGTGTGTGTGTGTGCACGCACATCCTTTAAATAAGGTACAGAGAACAGTATTCACTAGTAAACTTCTATTGATTCTCCAGAACCAAGGTTCTTGTGGGCTGGGAATGTAACTCTACAATGCCGTGCCTACCTGGTAAGCACAAGATCACGAGTTCGATTCCAGTATTAAAGAAAAAAAAAAAAAAAAGAACTCATGCTCTATAGATTTTACAAGATAGAGTTCACTTAAACTTCATATGCATACACACACACACACAATCTGACATGCATACAGGAGGAATACAAAAATATATGGATGTAGTCTACTCTCTAAAATGACTCAAAACCATAAAATGTACCATAGAACCCATATGCCTCAAAGCTGAGTAGTGGACACATCTCTAGTTCTTACTCCATTGTCAAGACTTTTACTCCTCAGAATTCAAAATAGGAAACATAATATCCACCTTTATTTCTCTGAGGGACTGAATTAACAAGGGCATCTCTGTCTCTGTTTCTCTCTGCTTCTCTCTCTCTCTCTCTCTCTCTCTCTCTCTCTCTCTCAAGGAGACTCCACAACTAAAGTTCTACTGCAAAAATTGTTGAGTAGACACTGATGATTATTTTAGGCCCAAAATGGTATGAATTAATTAATTTGATGAATGTTACAAATTAGTCATTTTAAAATGTGAAGTAAAACAAAATGTACCTAAACTCCAAAGTACATTGAATACAAAAATTGAACCTTTAATGCTTCAACTATCTTTCAGCTTATTGTGACCTTTATAAACTGTGTCCACTGGAGCAGAGGGAAAAAGAGGCTCAGACATGCTAATCACGTTAATCGAGAATGCTAGACATGTCCCTAAGACGAAAACCAGCTCCTCAAGTTTCGGAAGCTTTATAAATACATATAGTTCTCAAAATTAATGTGATTATTCACAAGTTGCTTTAAGAAATTTAGGTCACCCCAATTTTACAGATGTAACAGTGACAAGAGAAATAACTAATAAGATATGGAATTTTAAAAAACTAAAAAAAGACAATGAAAGATTGTAATTAATCATGTCTGAATTCAGGGGAATAGAAGTTAAAAAGGAATAATTTTTTTCTCCTGAGTACACCTTATTGTATTTAAGTCTATTAAGCTTTTCTAAAAAATCGTGATTGAATTCACCATGTTTAATAATTTTCACTTCATAAATGTTACATTCAAATTTAATGAATGAACAAATGATTTACATTTTTACATATTTCACATGTTTATGGATTTCAGTAATAAATCTATTTCTAAAAGTGGCTTCCTATTCATGTTTTAGATTGTTGCCATAATTTAAACTGTATGTGACACACAGTTCTAGTTTTTTAACTTGCCATTCAAAGACTTATAGGTATAATATAATCAAGTTAAAATCCACATGCATATTAAAATACAAAAATGATCTCTATAGCTACTAATTTATCTAAATGAGAAAGACAGGCATCTATTGTTTCAATTACATGTTTATTAAATTTATAACTAAAACCTGAAGGTTATTACTTTTCATGAATACTTTCACACCTTTGTTACAAATGAGATCTTTGGAGAAATGATTCTGTGAAAGATTTTGTAATAAATTTTTAAACATCTTTTCAGTTCCAGTTAATTATATCCCTAAAATGTTCTTCAAATTACCTAATGGAAAACAATGAATTTTAAAGAGATCTTTTCCAGTGGTCTAATGAGGAACAGTATTTGATGAGTGCCCTAATAAAAAGTATGGAAGTTATATTTTGAGCCTTGGTAATAATAATTAAAATGTATATTTATGTCCAGCATGGCCCAAAACTCAGACTGTATCAAGGAATAGAACAGTTTGTATTTTATAACATTTTGTATTTGATACTTTTTTGGAATAAAAAGGAAATGAGAATCAGTATTTCTATCCATTATTTTGTAGGTGTAGAAAAATTAGAATTTTTTGTTTAAAAGAGTAACAATATGAAATGCAAACATATATCAACATATATGGATTTTATCACTAGATTTTTTAAATCAAATGAGATAATCTTTTCTGGAAACTATACAGAAATGTGTGCATATTTCCAAAAGCATCCTGTTTAGTGAGTGACACAAACCTGTAGATCTGAAAGCAACGTACCAAAGCATTAACTTCATACCTCATGTGCATTTGTGTATATTCTTGCGTGTGTTGTGTATGTCCATGTAATCACAGGAGGGTACATAAAAGAGCAAAGCTAGCTCTTCATCAAACTAATTGAAAGATACTCTGGTTATGTCTCAAGCCTTAGTCTTCACTTGTAAAGGATGAATGAGGACACTAGTCATATTAAAGTTTGTGAGTCTCAGATGAGACAGTGTTGAGAAAATGTTATAGCGTTGTGCTAATTTTATTGCCTATGTGATTTTCATGATCGGTTTCTTATATTATGAATCTTCCCTAGTGTTTGGCATTCAATTTATTCTCAATTAGCCATTAATCAAATAGTTATCAAGGATGCAAATAACTACAATGATTTGTTAGTATTTCATAGCAAAAATGAAAAAAAAACTTTCCTTTAAGAGTAATAATTGGTTTAAAAATTATTTTTAGTCTACAACATATGCCTCATCATGGAACTCATTAACTGTTCAAAGTGTTTTAAGAAAATGAATTGTCTAGAACATACGATGATGCAAATCAAATTTATATTTTGCCTTGATGTCTCTTAAGATCAAATCTATGTTACTACTGATGACAGAAATTACTAGAAAGACTAATCTTAATATAATTAAATTTGGAATTTCTCTTTATATATGTTGATAAAAACCAGAATATTTTATGTCTGCATGAAAAACAATTTTCACTGATATTAGTTGACCATGTTATGAACAAAGTCATGGTGACATATAATTATCAGTCATCAGAATGAAATGCATCCAGAGAGAAACTGAACGCAATTAGAATGGAATTGAAAAAGCCAAAGAAAGTCACCTTTCTTTTAGGTTCTTCTGGAAATTTTCTTACATGTTTTTGTATTTATAAAACTTTACAAGGAATTTACTTCATATAGGCATCCCTGCTAAAGCTTCAACTTTTCACCTATGACAGTGTTGATATGGAACAAAAGACTCTACTATGTATTAATGGAAAGTGATAGATGATACCTTGGGGCTTGCACGTTGTATAACTTTTGGGGAGGGCACTGTGGCATGTCTGTCACCAGACTACGCTAGTAGCATCTTTTAGAACTACTCACATTGCAAACCATGCAGTTGTGTTTAACAAACACACACATATGCAATATTTTAGGTGATCATATGGTTTAAACCAATACATTACTATTATATCTGGATGCAAAAGAATTCCTCATATAGCAATAAATGCTGATGGGTCAAGGAAAGCCATGACACAATTCTTGGTTCTATGTGGGATAAGAGGATACCATGAAAAATTAGAGTTGGAGGACATAGTTCCAGGAAATGCAGGTACCAGAAATCGAACTTGTATTACATCCCTCCATTTTCTAGTAGTGAAGTGTGGGTTTAATCCTGACAATTGATCAGTATATTCACACTCGTCTACTTTCCCCCTTCTCCGTTCTCCCTTCCAAGGGAAAATATTTCACTTTATTGGCAGAAACCTCATTCCTATATCCATGACCTGCTATGGTGGAATGGTTTCAGCCTAGTATCTGTAGCATGAGCACAGCAACTCACGACTTGGTAGAACTTTCATTTTATGAAAATTATATAGATAAAATAACTACCTAAGTTGGAAAAGGAAGTATAAAGAAAATAATATAAGGATTGTGAGCTCAGAAGTATGATATAAATACTACATCAGGAATAAAATGAATAGATTATACTCTCTTAAAAGGAAGGACACTAATAAATGTGAAAGTATTTTACTGCACCATTACATTATATATGCATGCCATGTACAGTGTATATAAGTGATAACATGTTTTGAAAATAGATGATTAAATGTTAAAGCACAATAATAATAAAATCCGGTAGGGATGATTTGTTTCTAATTCTAGAAAGCAAACTAGATTTTGCTTTCAATACTTTTCCTTGCTTGTGTGCATGTATTTTGAGCACTTAGATCTCCCTCATAATAGCTTAGACTGAGGGGAAGAAAAGACATTTATTTATACCTTACCTTACTTAAAAAAAGATTTGTAATCATTTAAGTTGATATAACAGTAATTAATAGTATATGAGATAGGCACTAGAAAAAAAAGGACACAATTGACCATCTAAATCTAGATGAAATCTTACATAAAAGATGATAATTGGATTTTTCTCCAACTCAATGGGAATAAAAGGGACCTGTTTCACACTCTAGCATGAAAGATACAGATTGGATTCAAGAAACAGCTTCCTGACAGTGAACTGAAATAGGTCACTATCTTATCGGAGGGTGTTTAGAATGAGCATAGAATCTCATCACTTTCTGCTCCTGTCTGGCTCTATGTGGGAGATGGTTTGATGCTCTAAGTCCCTCCCTTCTGGCCCCATAATTATATAAGTAGAATATCACCTCTAATATCCCTCTAAAAGACAGCTGGTTAAAAAAACACATACAGCATAAAATGGTATTAAAAATGAAATTGTTTCTGTATTTGACAGATTGTTGCACAGGGAGTCATGATTAAACTTAATTTCATTTGGAACTATAAAAGTATACAATTAAAATGGTAAGATTAGCACTGCAAATATTTTCTCGAGTGTGGGGAAAAAACCAAATAAATTTGATAATTAGATAGGCAGTCTAAAATGAGACCAATTAGAAGTTATACTATACCTAATTTTGTAGAAATGGTTGCCATTCTTTTATTTTCCCTTTATAATTTGTCTTTATTCACATTTTACAACAGCTGAAAGCAAAGGTTAAGTTGCTAGGCAATTACCTGAAACCAAATAGTTCCTCAGGGAAGAATATATATTTTACCTGATTTGTTAGACACCCAAATAATTGCTTCTGAAGACACATGACTTCTATTTCCTACCACAATAGTTAATGGAATCTGCCACAGGTAACTGCAAGATAAGAAAGGTGCTTTAAGTGTAAAAACAGCTATATCAAAATAATAAAAAAAATGCATAACATCTCCTAGGCAATTTCTGTGTAATTTCATCATTCTCTTTAGGAAAACAAATAAAGAAAGAAAGAAAGAAACCAATAAATCAATCCTAGTTGTATGTGTAAAGAACAAGGAGGATAAATTTACTCTTTCACTGCCAACAAGACTTGGCCTCTTAAGTTTTAATTTTAGTGCAAAATACAATTGCCAGCAAAACATTTTATCTTTCCAAAATAGAAATACACTTATATTTCAGAAATAAAAACAAACAAAAAGTCTTTAAATATGGTCCATACTATATTTTGACTAATGTCTGAAAATAATTCCTTTCTACTTTTTTCTACGCTAGATTAATATATTTTAGGGGATCTCATGCATTTACATTCTAATTTAAGGCTGTGAGGTACACTTTAATATATTTTACAGAAAGATTAATATGGCAAGTCTAAAGTAATTCGGCAAATAATAAATGAAGAACAAAATTAATCATCTGTCCCTAAAATCCAGATCCATGCAAAAGTGTTAATTCATCCACCAAACACAGAAGGTCAGTCATGAGTCACAACTATAGAAGGAGAGCATTTGCTTCGATTTATCTTTTCATGGAATAAAAAAAAGGGGTCTAGAAATAATATCAGCTTTATCTCTAATAAGTACCAGAGCTGGATGACTTTACCATAAATCCAGTGACTCTACTTTATCTCCTTTCTTACGACATGGTCAGATTAATATGAACTTTTGTTTTACTATTATCAAGAGCAGCAGATAACAATTAAAGCATGGGGAAAGTACTGTTTTATTTTACAAGCACAAGAATAGATACTGTGTAAGCTCAATAACTACGTGAGCAAGTGGGTAATTAAGAACCTGTCTGAGATCACCTGTGGGCAGTGCACTATAATGAATATGGTTTTTGAGTATGCAACACAATGGTGACTCCGCTGATGAGCTCATTTCAAGTATTCATTCATGATAAACACAATTATGTGACACAAAAGAAAATAACTGGAAGAAACTCAGAATTTTTACCAACTGCTGTCTTCACTATGGAAAACAAAAGTACTACATTTAAAACCTGAAATTTGAAAATTTAATGAATGTTTTCAAATGCCAACCATGGGAAGACACTATACTATACTACAATGGACCCTACACATAATTTGTTAATATAAATAAGTAATTTACAGTCATCAAATATGTGCTGATTCTTTAGATACTAGTTAGTGAACGAATACCAATGTAAAATCTTTAATTAGTACTTTGACATTCCTAACCTAGGACAGAGAATATATGGTAAATATCTGATGCTATGTTTATTGTGAAGACACAGAGTTGGTGCATTTCTTTAGTAGTTGTTCTTTAAAAATAATGACTGTCTTTCAGTTAGTTAGAATAATTAGATAACAATGTCTCTCCCTCTGAGTCTGATTCTCAAGTTAAATTATAGGCTCATTTGGATATGCATAGAAACAGGAGTCATTTAATAAATTGTTTCTGAAAGTGATTGCATGGACATTGATTAAAATAAAATAAATGCTACCAAATGGTAGGTAAGACAAAGTTTAACATTATTAACTTAAATTTTTAGTATATATCTTCCACACTGAGTCGGGTAAACTAAAATACGCAGTCAAATAACTATTGGATGACGAGTAAGGAATATATATAATTGAGAGCATTTAAAAATTCTCAAGGATAAGTGTGTTTTTTATGTAACATGAACAAAAACTGTGACGAAATACAGTTTGCCCTTAATACAAACATAAAATTGCCTGTACTAGAGTTATAGTCTTCTAAATAATGAGTTTAAGATAAAATTGGCATGTTTTAATATTTGGGTTTTAGAAAAATGCTCAAGAAAAATAAATTTATATAAATAACTGCATATTACTTCCAATCAATAACTTATACATATACATAACTCACTAAATGGCAGACATTGTATGAACTAAATAGTTAGATTTACAAAAAATGTTACCTATTAAAAATTTTGTGATACAAACATTAGGACATACTACCAAAACTCTTAAAATAGTTTCCATACTTTTCCTAAGAATGTTTTCTATACTTTATTTCATATGCATGTGCACACACAAACAATCCACATGGTCACAAAGACAATCAAGTGTTCCAAGTTATCAACCAGAGCTGAAATTTGTATTCATTCCTGAATTGTTATACTTGTTGATATTGCACGTTATTTTCCATAACTTTTAAACAAGATGTGTTTGTTCAGTTCAAAACATCACTTGGAAGTAAAAGAAAGCGCGATAATTATGTTGCTTCGTCATCTTATAGAAAGACCAGGAGCTATAAAGCACAACTGAGTGAAGGAACCTGTAAAGAATTCTAAGACTGCAGTGCGTTAACTTAAAAAGAAACTAGAAAAAAAGAACTCACATCAGATTGTCTTCTACCCACTTGACTTGAATTTTAGCCATCTCATTTTAAGCGTTACAAAAACTTTTTAAATCTATCTCAGAAGGCCTAATTTTTCCCTTATTAGTCCCTTAGACCCCTCTGTTGTCATCAGTAATTTACATTTTTGTAGTGAAGCAAAATTTTGTTCTAATGATTATATTAAAGCAGCAAACAAGAGGCGCGTTGTTTAACTGCTATAGAAACCTTTTTAAAATATGGTAGAGATTGCTGCCATTGGGTCAGTAAGAGGAGGAAGGCATCACTACGGAAAGGAATGTTCTCCGTAGCACAACACTCCCCAAAGGTCCTCACTGTGTGAGTAGACGTGAATCACTACAAGCACTAACTTTATAAAGAAAAAAGGCCAACACTTCCCAAGTACAAAGCCTCTAACACAATTTACACATGTATGTATCACTAACTTTATGCAATTATTATTTATATGAAGATCTTTCCTTTTTATGATATAATGCAACTATTACAAAGGAAAAATATAATTACTGGATGCACTCAAATGTTCCATGCATAGTGGTGTTCCCATTTACCCTAGGAAGATAAAAACAAATATGTGATTATCATATGATTATTTCGGCTCAGAACACAGCTGCCATTTACAGGATTTGGGGCATACATAGGCAGTAGGTTTTCCTAAAGCAACTGTGTGTATTGTGTAAAACAATATTAGCCTTAGAAAGGACACATACAAAGACCAGGTAGGATTATTATAGTAATGAAGCCTTGACCAGAATGTCACAGAAAATTAAATGATCAATAACATAAAATTGGAACACTATGTTTTTAGCTCAAAGTTCTATTGTTTCAAAATAGAACACCACTTTTAAGACTAATAGGACATCCCGTATCATCTTCCTCTTAATATTTTATATGCCAAGTGCTTAGAGTTCAAAATCACCCAACTCAAAGGTCTCTAGATATTACACATGCTTATTCAGCCTGGGAGATATTTCCACTTTACGGAGTAATTCTCATGGCTGGTACGTCTGATGTATGTTACAGATTGACAAAGCATTTTAGTTCCAAATGTGTTCTGTCATCTGTGTGTCCTTTATGTTTTTCTGCATCCGTGGATGCTGGTGTCAGGCTGAGCATTCTCAAAGGTCTGGCCTGAATCTCTCTCACTTTGCCACAGTCAAGTAGTTTTTATGTACTTCCTGGCAAGGCCAGGGTTGATGCTTAAGCATGTTTAGCCTGGGGCCAGACGGTGAATGATTAGAAGCAGCACTTGCCAGCTGTGGGGAATCCAGGCTGGGTAGAGAATCAGTGACAGTCAGGCCCTGACAGCAGTGACAGTGTAGCAATGTAAAATGGTATTGCATGAGTCCACCAGTTAGAAGGCAAAAGTCAGTGCTTTCAAATCTGTATATAATGGGAAGAATTAATATATCTTGTTATGTGTGTGTGTGTGTATATATATATATATGTATATATATGTGTGTGTGTATATATATGTGTGTGTATATATGATTTGAGCATATGCAAATATTTTAGTCATATATAAAATATATGTATTATTTAATCATATACATATATATGTGTGACTTATGATTCTGCTTTCCTAAATCAGAATCCAAACATAGCCACTGGAGAACATTAATAAATTTTTCAGTCACGTCTTGATATATCCAAAGTTGGTGGTAGCTGATTTGGGAATGATTTTTGTACCTCTTAGAGATAACAAATCAAACTGTGTACTCTAGGTCTCCCAGATACTATGGTTGATAAAATCAGACTCCTAATTTTCCAAGATGATGGGAGACAGCACAAGGAACCTAATCTAATCAGTGCATTTTACTTATTATATTTATTAATTCAGCCTCTGTCTCCCAGAGCACTCACTTCAACCACTTATCAGGGATAAGGCACCTTGCAAGGAGGGAAATGGACCTATGCAATTCTACTCAGGCTCTGGCTCAGCCCTTACAGAGTAACACAAAATAGAAAACATGAAGTAGAAAAGGAAAAAAATCCTACATGCTTAATTATTAATAATTAAAAAGGAGTTTCAAGGTGAAGATTCAACTTACAGTATTTGTTTAGATACAGTATCTGTATCCTTAAATTTAAGGGAAAGAGACCATAATGTGATGTCTAGTACACTGATACTTAGATCACTTTAGGTAGCCATTGAAAGATCCTTTGACGGAGACGTTAGGTAGTATTAAATTTTTGTTTCTTTTTTCTGCATTGTTAGTTTCTGTTCTCATTTGACTGACAAATCTCACAGTAATACATCTTAACTCCTAAATCTAACTCAAGAAACATTCATGGAGATTTATTTTTTATGAATCACCATGTTAATTTAAAATTATGTGTTCTGAAATAATGTGATAAGTGACAATGTGAAAGTGATAACCTTTAGAGTTAAAATATCCAGCAAATTGGAGCAAAAGAAAATGAATACAAAGGAACATAAACAAACATAACATAAAATGACATAACATGAAAATGAAAAGCAGAACCTACATTTTGTTTACAACCTTTCAAAATTGCCTTATTGATACACTTTAAAAATATTAAAAATGCAAAGTAAAATATAAAAACAAAATCATTTTGTTCATGTAAAAATGAGCATGGTACCTGTCATTTCGAAGTTCGTGTGCCTTAGTTTTAGCGCTGATGTCATAAATAAAATGCTGTTGGGTGATTACTATTCTGTTTTCTGTTGTTGTGTTTCCCAAGATGGTGATGACAGGATAACCCATCTGCAGCGTCCACTGATCCATTACTTCTTGAATATTTACATATTTCCCATTCCTTTTCAATGCCTTTGGAATCAAAATTGTATAAATTAGTTTCATAAATATCAACAATGAGATAGTTAACATTATGTATCATTCATTTTTATCTTTTAATTTTCTAAAATATGAAAACATTTTAAATCAAGGAAGCTAACATAATAAGCTAGTAAATTAATCTTCTTGCCTGAAGTTATGCATATACATATATATGAAGGTTTTATTAACAAAGTTTTTACATAACAGAAACTAAAATAAATTTCATTGTTAAAACAAGAACCTGCAACATTATTTAGCATCCTCACGGTGTCTATCAGACAGAATATTCTTTAAAATATCTGGATTCTCTCTTTCACATGAATCTCTGATATTGAATTCAATTTCAAAACTATTATCATATTTGAAAGTAATCCAGGCATATTTTAAAATAATTTTACATTTTAAATAATTTTAAATGTTATTTTATGATAAAGAATAAAATAAAGCAATGTGATGAAAATAAAAATATATAAAGACAAATTCAGTGTTAATAATAGTTAACAGTGTCTTAAAATGTCACTTCAAGTGTTCAACTTGACATTTGATATTTGAAATTCCTATACATTACCTCCGACAATGTATTCCAGAGATCATTTCTGGCTGCATTTCCATACTTATGAATGGTTAAATAATCCTATAAGAATATGAAATTTAAATTGCAATTCAAAGGTCAAGCAATTACCAGTAAACACAGTTGTTTCTCAATTCAATTAACTATTCCATGTGTTGGAATTGCATTAATACAAAGCAAAAGTATGAATGAATCTCATCTAAAAATATTCCAAAGAGATTTCACTATAGTATATTTCCAAATTAAGTCATCTAATAATATTAGTGTCTCAACAATGATTTTTAAAGCTATAATCACTTCTCACAGATTTCCATGGTCAAATATCTGAGCAAGCCAATCTCAGCCAATTTTAAAGAAACTACTTCTGTACAGAAATACAAAGGACACAATTTCTTGTCACCCTTTTCTACTGAATGGATGAAAAGAAATGTTTTTTTTTTAACAGCAAAAGGAAAACCATCCTGGATGAGGTATACTGTATGAAGAGGGGTCACTTTGCCAGTGTAGTGCTTTCTTCAGAACTTTCTTCTATTCAATAGTGTCTCAGTAAAGAAGAGATTGTCTATCACAAAAACAATAGTTATGCCCATGAGTTGAGATAGAAATTAGTACTTTAAAAGAAACAGACATTCCTAAGTTTACCTAATATTTTTAGGCCTATGACTACCCCTTTCTAATTTTCCACCTTTCTTGGTCAAATCTATACTTTCTGACTCATGTATTACTCTCCTAACAAATGTGGTTTGCTCCATTTTCAGTGTGTCAGTTACGACTTTGGCAGTATTTTGTATGCTTTCAAAGTGGAAAAATGAAGAGAAAATAGTTGTATATTTTAAAGCAAATACCCCCCTCTGCGCCTTCATTTGAAATTCTATTTTCTCTACACTGTGTAAGTTGTAGACAAAAATTCTAATTTACATCAAAGTACTGAAACTGGCAAAAGTGCTGACTCCTCTTAGTACTTTATATAGATGGGTAATTAAAGCTGGGGAAGCACATTTTCTGAGACACAAATTGTAGCACCTGTGAGAGATTCGGCTTTTGCTGGCAACTCACGGCACAGAAAATGGAAACTGCCACTTAGTCAAGACGTCTAAGGATGTAATGCCCAACTTTAACTCTGCAACCACAACTTTATCATCATCCTCAGGTGTTAGGAAAAACGTTGTTAAAGAAAACTTTTAAATCCAGTCTGGATCCCAGTGAGACATTCTTCAACATAAACTCAGGGACCAGGATTCACCTTTTAAATTTATTTTTATGGTCTTTTAGCACTTAAAGAATGAATTTGGGAACGATGAAACTTACATAGTTGGGTTTTTCTTTAGTTTTTTCATAAGAAAAAGTATTAAAATTAAAGACATTTGCAACTGGGTTCTACTTATGGATAGTGCTGTCAGGATAACACAAAATGGGAAACAAGTGGATGCTATCAAGTCCAATATAAAGTTATCATGTTTTTTCTTTCCTGTTCTAAATGCCATCATTTATGATATCAGTTGACCGTATTCCAATACCGATCAGGAACTTCAGTTCTTGGTGTCCTCCCTAGTTCACAATAATGTTCAAATTTTTTTCAAGTAGTTGAAATGGAAGTGATTAAGGTTGAAGAAAAACTCCTAACTTGCTGCCTCAGTATTCAGGGACAGGACCACGTCTTTTTAGCCTCACAACATCCCTGATATTCAGATGAGATGTTATGAGAATTCAACATACATCAACTTGTTTCAAAATTTTTCTTTAGTTGTTTTAGCATTTCTCTGGCATAGGTACATTCATGTCTTAAATTAAGGAAATTCTGCTTTGTCTCTGCAGAGTCACAAAGAACTGTAAAGGATACTGAGTATGTTTTTAATGATTAAGTATTCACTTCACATAAATGGAGCACTTCACATGTATCCCTTTGTAAATGCTGTGGAAATGGTAGTGCTGAAAAGTTACTGAGAACAACCACAAATACCAAGATATGGTTTGCATTGAGGAAATCTGTGTGAGGAAGTTGTAGAAGTCTTGGTATAACACCAACTGGCAGGAATAATACAAACGTGTATGTGATGAATAAGATTCTAAGTTCTTTCCAAACCTATTAGTCAATGGGTATAAAAATGCTTGAATATATGAATCTTAAAATAAAATTTACATTTATGTTTTTGTGTATGAAAATCAACAGTAGAGTTGAGAGTATATAAAACAGAATATTTTAATATTAACTTAGAAGTTGTGGGTTTACTCTAGTAGGTATTTCAGAAAATGTCTCGTCATTATTGAAAAGGATAAGGCAAAGATGAACACTAGAATATTCTTATGTGACATAAATAATGCAAACTTATTAAAGACCAAAGCCTATTAAGCTGGAATATATTTTGATCCATCTGCCTATGGAGAGAGTGATCCTAGCAGAGCAGCTCTTCGTGTTTATACTCACATCTATAAAATGGGGAAAATAAAAGTACTATTGTGTATGTGTGTGCTAGAAAAGTGACGACTGTACCATACACCATCAATACCTGTAGACTTGAGCTATTATAATCGTTTTTAATTATCTCATACTGTATATTGAAAACCTGAGGAGCAGAAGGGAAAGCACTTGGAAGAACCCAGCACAGGAAAACACTGTTTGCCTCCTTCCTGGCACTGTATGAGCGCCTGTACATTTTATCACATTCAGTTCACAACACACCGTTAGAAGGCGGACAGTGTCGTCAGCATTTCCCTAACCACAGACTGACTGACACCCCAACCTGTGCACGCACCTGCCCACTCATAGACACAAGATGCCATATACACAACTAAGAGTCACTCTTACACTGGAACTCATTGCCTCCAGCATCAGCTCCTTTCGGTGATGGTGCCAGAAATGGCTTTTCCATCCACCGCAGTCAAGGAGTCCTCCTGATGCCTTTCTTTCCTGGTTCAGCTTTCTGACCATGAGTGTTTTGTTTTTCTCTCCTCTGGTATTGTGTTTGTATGATTATCTAAATACTTTGCCTTTGCCTGCAGAAATTAAAGCCATATTTCAGGAGTCAGTTTTGACGTGCTTTGCTCAGAATCTTTACCTGCCATTCCAATTTCTAGTCAAATTCTAAGTGGTAGACCTCACACATTGAGCTATGTAAGAGCTTTTATCACACTGGTACAATCGTGTGTTTATTAGTCTGACTGTTCATATTCTCTATAAATTCCAAGATGGTAAGGAGCTTTCACATCATAAGCATAATAATATTTAGCAGGTATATTTGTGCCAAGCCTGATACAGTAGATACTTAATATACGTATGTGTGATTTATCATTATTTACATAAAATACCCAGAAGTTAATAGCTAACAAGGTTGTAGACAAAGAGGATTTTTTCTATCAGACCCCTGAAATTTCATGTTTAGATATAAAAATAGAACATAATTCATTATTTAAGTGCATAATATAATTTAAATTGATTCACCCAATTGCATTTGAAACCATTTAAAAGTATGAATTATTGCTATAAAGTCATTTTTGTTTAACCTCCTTTGCTAGCAAGTGACATGGTTCTTAAGGCTTCACATATAACAGCCAATGAGGTTAATAAAAACAATGGAAAAATGAAAAACATGATCTCTGGAAGTAAAATACTATAATCTTTTAAGATTTACATGAAAATAATTGACGGGCATGGTGGCACACACCTGTAATCCTAGCACTCTAAGGACTGAGGCGAGAGGACTTCTGTGAGTTCAAGGCCCGAGTGGTCTACAAAATGAGTTCAAGGCCAGTCTGAACTGCACAATGAAACCCTGTCTCAAAAAGACAAAAACATTTATTCTGGAACACTTACCTCTCCTCTTAATAATTTCCTCAGCAGGGCAGTCTAAGAATTATCCTCTTAAATCTTTTATTCTTCGGGAAATGGAACGCTTGTTCAATAAAAACTTTATGGATTTTTTTTATGTGTGTAGCAGCGAGTAGTAAAAATAGCCAAAAGGGGATACCTTTTAAAATAGCAATGTTTATTCTGCCCTATTACAAATAGGTAGGATAGGTCTACAAATGCCCTGTAACTCAGTCCACCCTTATCTACACTTTGGCTTCATCTTCAGCCTTGTGGCTAGATGGCAGCAAAATTCCCAGGGATCGCACTCAGACACGATTGGAACAGAGGAAAAAGAATTTCTGAAAATATCTTCCTGAAAATCAGGAAATCTTCCCTTCAAGTCCTGTAGCGAATTCATCACCAGCATTCATTTTTTGTCAAAACATTGCACCATGTGATTTAACAATAACTGGTTACTGCAACTAAGACAGCATTGCTTTGGGCTTTATACAGTAGAAGACAAAGTCCTCTCAAGTTGATGGCTCTTCCAAAAAGGATGAGAACTTCTGTTAAGGTTGATACGTTGTGTCAACTGGGGAGTCTAGATGTTTGGCTGAGTAACTCAACAGGAAGCCAGAGTGCTTACTTTGTGTACACCCTGAGCCTGTGGAAGGGGAGGGCATGGAGATTATGTGAGTGCTACACACCCCCTGAGAGGGAATAGCCTGTTTACAACGTAAGTGAGAAAAAGAGGCTGTTTGCCACCATTCCTCCCTTTTTGCTTTTGTTGCATTTGCTGTGTTCTACTGCCATCAACATATGCCCCCTGCCATGTGCCACTCTACCTCAGAACCAGCCAAGTATGGACTGAAACTTCAACAAACTGTAAGCTACATAAACCTTCATTTTAGGTGTTGGGTATTTTGTCTCAGCGATGAGAGAAAAGTAACCAAGACAACTTCCAAAATCAGAATTCAGCTAACAAGAAAGAAGAGTGGACTGCCAACAGGGTCACTCCAAAGAGAGGGAGGAAGCAAGCTGGGGCACAGGAACCCTAGGAAGGAGATACTCTCTGCTTGTAGCATTACTCTGAAAAATGCCAAGAAAATTCAAACATTGATTTTCTTTTCCTCTGTGACAAGAAGGCTGAAGCAAATGTTTGAGATACTGTTTCTTTCTATCAAGAATAATTATACTTCCGAAGAGCTGTAGTGAGCATTTGTCATGTTTTGGCATTCCAGGATTTAAAGGCCATTTTTAAAGGGGACTATAACTCACTAGGGAATGTGGAAGGAAGGACTCTGCCTCCCACTACTGAAGTGCAGGAGACAAAATATTAAATAGTCCTCTCCCTTTTCCTTGGCTGCTAATGCACAAACATGTGTCCTGGCCCCAGTCACCCACACCAGCACGGTGAATTGTAAAAGAGAACTGCAAACAAGACAAGGGTAGTTAAGAGATTATTTTCTGGGATGGGGCATGAAGGACTCCAACAGCCACAGTAGTGGCAGGAACTAAATCAGCTACTTCTGGGGCATGACCTTGGGTAGCTTTCTTGATTTTGGAGCCTGTGCTGTGTGCTTTGAGTTTAATTAATTCTACAACCTCTCTTGCGATGTTACGGGGTACTCTATATTTCTCCAAAACATCTTTCTGCTTCATTCAGTCAAGAGTGTTATTTTTCTGTCGCTTGCAGTCCAAAGCTTTAACTGATACAACACTCATGGTTAATGTAAGCAAAATGAATAAAGTCTTTCAAAATTATTTTAATGATCTTCAGAAAGGAGAATAGATACTATCTTTTATGAAAAGTAAAAATGAAACAACACCAAATTCTAGACTACTCTCATGGTATGGGGATAGGGGTAAGATACATACTTCGAAGAAAAAAGAGGTAGGTGAGGTGATTAGAAAAAGAAAGATCAAAACTAAGATGGAATGCACAAAGTTCTATGGCTTTGGTACAAAAAGACCAAACATAGTAAAAAAATTTTTTTTTAAATCTGAAGATTCGAGAACAGTTTCTGCAAACCATAAACTCTGTACTTAAATATGTATAATTACATGCATTATTACAGTAAGGTAATTGTAAAGGAATACATGAGCAACCCAAGTAGATTAAAAGTGTCAGATCACAGGAATGGCACCCATGAGTCAGATAAAAGCCATTTGAAGCCAGACCTCAGGTATTCTCACATACTTAAACCTTGGAACACAGAGGCAAAGATCAAGACTACCATGTGCAACCAACTGAAACAAAAAATCTAAATTATTTTGTTTAACAGAAAAATAGAACATTAAATACAGTGAGCAGCAAAGCACTGAGAAAGCATAGGCAAAATTAAAGATGGCACAGAAAGACTCTAATCCTTTTTGATAATAACCAAAAATGAAAAGGCATAGCTAATCATTTGAACATTTCTTTGTATTAAGTCATAGTAAACTTACAAGAAACTTTTGTACAACAGGAAACAAAGTCATCCCCAAACTATTTCAAGTACAGCAGCTTTCAGGCACCAGACACTGCTTTCAAAAGTGGAAGAGGAAGAGACAGAGGAGGAGGAAGTGACAGCAGAGGAGGAAGAAAAAGAAAGCAAGAGAAGGGAGAAGAAGGAAAGGAAAAAGATGAGAGAAGGGGAAAAAACAGAGAAGGAGAAAGGGACAGAGAGAGAGAAGGGAGGAAGGAAAGAAGGAAAGAAGGGAAGAAGGAAGGAAGGAAGGAAGGAAGGAAGGAAGGAAGGAAGGAAGGAAGGAAGACAAAGGAAGGAGGGAAGAAGGGAAAAAGGAAAAGAGAGACATTTAGGAAAGAAAGATATTAGAAGAAGTATAATAATTGAAAAGTCAATCATCATAGCATTCTAATCTGATTCTGGTTTTTAAAATGCACGTTTAAAGTTTCACTTAGAAGTGGCCTGTTTAAATATGGGAGCATTCAGATAGTTCTTTTGGGATAAAAACACATTACATGTTCAAAAGTCCATGACCCCACTTTTTGCATATAATTTTTTAAAATCAGGATATTTTCATAAGAGGTCAACAAATATAGTAAAAAATCAGAAAATTTTAAATCAGTATACCTTTCCAACATGTGAAAGGTTTTCCTCTTTCACTTACTTGTTTTAAACTGTAGACAATGGCACATTTTGACATCATTTCTGTTTTTAAGTATCTCTTAAGCAGTAATTACAGATCACACTATCAATGCTCAACACGCAGGCACAGTAGGAGAGTTACGACGGGATCTGTACTCCATCGCAGAGCGACCTGACAGCGGCCTCCACCTGTCACTGAAATAATATAACAGTCTAGAGGGATGTTTCAGGGTACTCAAATATCCCCACCTCTCGCTTTTGCTGCCGGCCTGAAATAGTGCTGTGACATAAAATGAATCTATTGGTAAAACTGAACTTTGTGAATTGCTTTCTTTTTTTCAGCATACCCTGATAAAGAGCTCCAACCACTACTAGCTCAGATAAACCAGGTAAATTATATCCCGGTTAGTAAAAATGCACGGTCTTATAAATCAAGATAGCACTGCTTGTGGGATGGTACCTACTGCTCTATTTTCCACCTCTTTTCGATCCTCTCCAGTGCTGATGACTAGTTGAAAAGAAAACATATTTTAGTTGAGAAAAACTAGTGTACATATTCATAAGAACTGGATAAGAATTCAGGCAGATCCCTGTCAGTCACGTGGTCTAGGCAAAGGTATCTGTTTCCTCTAGCCCTTAATTTCAACAGAAAAATGTAGCTAACATAGTACCTAATAAGAGTGCACACCAAATGACATAGGACAAATAAAGTGCTTAGAAAACGCCTGTCCCATCGAGAATCAAAGAAACTCTTGTTATTTTAT
Organism: Dinomys branickii; assembly: GCA_004027595.1. Lineage (NCBI taxonomy): Eukaryota > Metazoa > Chordata > Mammalia > Rodentia > Dinomyidae > Dinomys > Dinomys branickii. The sequence continues at coordinate 131,697 of PVLD010000474.1, forward strand.
CGGCAACCTTAATGGAAAAAAAACCCTAGAGAAACCAAAATGTTTTAGAGGCCGAATAGGGAAATCACAGGGCCTATCCTACAGGGAAAAATGGTGGAGGATGAAAAGAGAAGAGAGAAGGGAAAATGAGGGAGGAAAGAAGAGAGGCAAAAGGAAGTAAAAAGGGAAGAAAGGAGGAGAGCGGAAGAGGGGGAGGAAACAGTGGAGAGCTTAGACTTCTCTCCAGTCCTAGGAAAGAATCCCTGCTGATTCTTTCCTTTGTTCCTGGATGATTCAGGTCCTGGGATGTAGCATCCTGTTCAGTCTGAGTTTTACCACAATTACAAGACCACTGAGGTGCAGTTCTGAAGGTAGAAGCAATAAGTGGACTCATCAGCACAAAATAGCTCTGCTCAAGTTGGTCCAGAAGTAACACAGACACCCAATAGGCTTGGAAAAGGTAATCACCAAGCCAGGCATGTGGGCAACACTTGTACTCCCAACAGTCTGGGAGGCTGAGGAAGAAGGATCGTAAGTTCAAGCGCAGCCTACAATTTAGCAACTTAGGCTCTGTCTCAAAAGAAGAAAGGGCTAAAGATGCAACTCAGTAGAAAGATCCTGAGTTCAGGCCCCACTACTGAAAACAAAACACAATTAGTAACCTCAAGAAACATGTACAGTCTACTTCTTTCCACTCACTCATCAGTGAGCTCCATGAAATCAATCTTCCCCATGTATTTTGGACAGAAAAAATTCACGAGCGTGACAGAAGGATAATTCCTAAGGACAGTTTAAGCTTTCTTAAGCTTTCTTCATCTCAAAAGCATGAAGGATTTCTCTTAAATGTTGTGAAAAATTGTAATACTTTGCTAAGACTGCATGATTTACTGTTACTGTTAATAATAGCAAGAGCTTGGTTCTTAGATCTCGTGACGGTTATTCTTGACTCTCAACTAGGTTAGCTTCAGAGATGTGTAGGGATTGGTAGAACATACTCTGAGTTTTTCCGTGAGAGTCACAGGGCACCATATCTGGTGCCTGTTCCCTTGTTCTCTCCATCTTGTTTTTGTCAAGAAAGGAGCAGGTGTTGTCCACCATGCTCTTCAGCTCTGATATTTTTGCCTTGAAGCCACCCAGCCATTGACTGAGATCTCTGAAACCATGAACCAAAGCAAGCCTTTTGTTTACCAACTCTATATGTCAGGAATTTTGTCTCAGCAAGGAAAAACTGATCAGTACAAATATTTTCTGTCCTTACTTCCTCAATTTCCCAGTTTAGATTTTATACTTAATCAATTCCTGGCGGACATCTTCATTTCCTTTTGTAGCATGGATCTTCAATTAAACTAGTGTGAGACAAAGTCCAATCACACATGAATCCAATAGTGTCTTCTTCAATCTTGCACTTGTACAGCTCAGCATAACAGGGGAAAGTCAGGCAACTGCCAAGTTTATCCTTACTGTGCACTTGTGATCATCGAACTCAACAAGATACTCAAAACTGTCAGTCGGTGCCTTCTTATCCATCATCATCCTCCATCTGCAAACCTCTGCACCTCCCAATCTCATCTCATTTGTATTCACATACCGACCTCCTCACAAAACCACACTGAAAATCTAGAAATGATCAGAAGGGATTCTCCTCATTTTACCATGACCAGATCTCCAAATTTACTAGAAGGATGCTGATATCTCCTATTAAAGACACATCTTTTCACCTTCTCAAGGACCAACATCCCAGAGATTCTCCAATATCGCTTCCATCCTCTCCAGAATTTCTTCTGGCCAGACTAAAACTGGTACAGCTTTCTCTCATCTTTAAAAACAAAGGTCTTTTCTAGTTCTTGATATGATTTAGATCTAACCCCCCCCCAATCTCGCATGTTCAGAGGGAGGGTATTGGAAGATGAACAGCTCATGGACGGATTACATTCATCAGTGCAGTAATTCATTAACACGCTCAAAGCTGAAGGTGCTACCAAGGGGTAGGGCCTGGTCCAAACAAGTAGGTCACTGGGGATGACACAAAAGGGAGTGTGTCGTCGCCCCTTCTTCTCTCTGCTTTCAACTGCCGTATGTAAAAACTTTTCTTTCAACAGCCTCTTGCATCACACCATTCTGCCGCAGAGCTGGCTGATCATGGATATACGAAATCCCCTGAAGTTGTAAACCAAGTAATCTCCTCCTTTAAGTTTTTGATGTTAGGTATTTGTTCTCAGCAATAGTAAACTGACAGATAGAGAAAATTAGTGCCAGAGAAGTGGGTCACTGCTGCAATGACACCTGCTCATGTGGCTCAGAAGCCTTTGGAGCTGGTTTGCAAGAAGAGTTTAGAAAAGTTTGGAAAGGCTGACTACAAAAGGCTCTGTAAGCACTTGGGTGATTCTAATCAAAGCTCAGAAAAACAATGCTAATTGGAACATGTACAATAAAGGCCAGGTTCAGGAGGGTTCAGTTGAGAAAAAGGACTTCACTGGCAATTGGATTGCAGGTCATGCGTGTTACATTGTGTCAAGGAACTTCTCTGTTCTGCCCATGTCCTAAGGATTTATGTAAGGCTAAATGCAAGACTAATTGATCAGAAGAAATGTCACAACAGTCCAATATTTAGGCTATGGCATGGTTACTGCTGGCTGCATTTAATAAGATGTACAGTGAAAATCAGGAGAAAAATCAGAACTAAAAGTTGTGAAAATTTTGCAGCTTGTGCAAAAATAAAATTCACATAAATGTGGGACCAAGGAGAGCATGTTTTCCATGTAAAGAAACCAAGTACTTTGTACAGGGATAAAGACAAAGTCATCTTGAGAGAATCTCAGAAACCAGAGGCTAAGTCCATCACAGGCTCAAGGATACAAAACTGGCAGCTTCCCATTTGAGAAGAGTCCCTGGAACCCCTACTCAAGAAGCACCTCCTAGGAATAACTGTGGAATTCATCTCACAGTGCTCATCCAGCCAGGCACTGAGACCACTGCAGCCAAGGAGTGGCTGCTGCTCTCACTGGCTGACGTCATTCACATTGTAGTGGTCTTGCAGGTATAAAGAATGCAAACATTTTGGGGTTAGGGATGCCTCTACCCAGTTTTCATGGGAAGGAGTAGGAGGCCAGACAAGAAGCCCCTGAAACAGAAGTGCCTGGAGCTGCAGGAAGAATGTGGCACAGTGAAAACCCCAGGAAGTGAGAAATGCTGCCAGGGATGTGGAATGTTATGCCAAGGAGAGCCACAGGTCGTGAGCAAACCAGACAAAGAGGGAGGATATCAGACTATACACAGCAAAGACATATGGGCGAGGCTACCCAAACATTCTAGAACTCACATCTCATCACCAGGTGCCCCAGACGCTGAAATGGATTAAACGTTTCCCTGTGGATTTCAGTCTTGCTTTAGTTTGATTCTTTTCTTTCCTCCTATTCCTCCCCCTTTCCAGTGAGAATGTTTATGCTGTGCCACTGTACCTTGGGATCATAAAACTTGTTTTTTGTAACTTTATAGAGGTTCACAGTTAAGAATTTGGTTTGAATCTCAGAAGAGGATTTGTCTTGAACTTTTGAAAAACTGGAGAACTGTTGAAACTTCTGGAAAGGGATTATTGTGTTCCTGGTTGTATATAAGATAGCTGTATCACATTTGGTGGAATTCAAAACTTGTTATATTGTTTCTTTTGAGATATATACTTTCGGATGTCAAATTGACAAACTGTGGGATGTGATAGTTATGCTTCCTTCTCAACTTGATTGGCTTGGGAGCCACCTAGGGTATTAGTAAAACAGTCTTCTGAGTTTGTCTGGGTGGTTGCTGGTAGCATGGCTTCAGGGTCCCTTAGCCCCTTTCCTGGGTGCCATGTCCCTGGCTCCGCTTCCCTGCTGCCGCACCTTTCCCGCATGGCGGTCCTTCTTTGGAAGAGCTCCCTGTGAACCGAATCCTCTCAAACTGTGAGCCAAATGGATCTATTCCTCTTTATTTTTTATTTATTTGGTGCCGGGAATCGAACTCAGGGGCTTGTGCTTGCCAGGGAGGCTCTGTGCCATTGAGCTACATCCCCAGCCCTATTCCTCTTTTGAGTTGCAGGTGTCAGATGATTTGTTCCAGCAATTAGGAAACTGATTGGCGTAGTTCTTATTCTCCTCTAATTCTTGATCTTGTTTTTTATCTCTTACTCTGACCAGTTTGTTTAAACTTTATTCTTCATATTCTGACTCCTTTTCCACATTTCCAACCACCCTTTAACCCATCCTAAAGAAAGCAATGCATTTACAGGCTCCCAAAAGGCCTTTACACTCCTCCTTTTTACAGGCGCATTTAACCTCGTGCCACTTTCTTATTCCTGACAGAGGCTGGTCTTGGCATCAGTGGCTTGGGCGCTCTGCCTGCCTCCCCAGTTGCCGCTCCTCAGCCTCCTTTACAGACCCCTTCTCTTAACCTCCATTTACTGCCTTCCTTTATGATTTGGCTCCGGCTTCTCAACTCAAAAACTCTGGAGTCCTTTTCTATGTGCTTTCCCTTCTTTACCTCACACATAACACTGTTCACTGACCTGCAGATCCATTCAACCCTCCTTGAAGAACCACTTGAAATCTGGTCATGTCTCTGCATATCCACTATTTAAACCCCCGTCCTCCTTCATCTGAATATAAAGGTATTTCCCTTACAGTTTTATAATTTCTCCCTTGGAATGCAGACTGCCTCAATCCCATTATTATTATTACAGTTAAACGGAAGTAGTCTGTATATAAACACAGCCATGTCACGCCCATCTTGAAAATGTTCAGTGCATCTGACTGTACGCAGAAGAAAATCCCAGCTTCTCAGCAGCGTCCGCCCCGCCTTGCACAACTGGCCGCCGCCCACCTCTCCTACCTCACTCCTGTCCTCATTAACTCCGTTCATCCACAGCGGTTTCCTCCTTTTTCCTGAACATGCTGAATTTTTTTCTTAAGTAGGTCACCCGAGCTCTTCCTTCTTCCTGGAGTCTTCCCCCAACTACACCTCTTTCTTAGCCTCTTTCTATGTTTTTTTCTCAATTTCTTTAACTTCCAGTCAAGAATTTGCTCCAACTCACCGACCCATTATGCTACCTAACAGTATCCCATTTTTCCAACCTAGCACTTATTACATGGAGGAAATATATGTTTGTTTTTGTTCCCTATTTGTTTCGTATCTCCCTTTGGTGTGATTCATGAGGTTATGATCCACATCTCCAGTGTGCAGCACGCTCCAAACACCGGGTGCTTATCGTAGTGTCTGACATAGAGTAAGTGCTAACAAAGGTGTGTGGGGTGAGTGAATGACTGAATGCGTCTGCTGGGGCAGAAATGTTCCCTGTAGATAGAAAAGCTATGCAAGGCTCATACAAGAAACCAGTTTGGTTTATTAGGATTAAGCATAAAGAAATGATACTTAACATTATGTTTTTATTCTCAAGTGGAAAATGATATGTAAAATAACCCTAGAAAAGATCTTGAGCAGCAAAAAGAAGGTGAATGTAGGACACTGATAATTACATAAGGAATTTGGAATCAGTGTGTCATAAATGGATGGATACCACCACTGTTGGGGCATGTTAATTTGAGGCTTTCTCTTCCACAGACAAATACAGTAGATTAAAATGGAATTTTGCATACCTAAGTATTTTTTGCAACTCAAGTTCTAAATACAGAACTTAGGATAAGTCTATGCAATATTTCTCTTAAGTCACTCTTCTAAAACTTGGCTTTTCCTGAAAATACTATTAGTTATTAGATTATCTATTCTAAGAGGAAATATTGCAGTAACTCATGTTGTAACTACTATTTGTTATAACTATGAAAAAGGCAGTAAGACCTCAACTTTTAAGCAAGTAAAAATACAAATAAATGTTAGAAAAGAGAAGTTAAAAAGTGAATTATAAAAAATTTTCAATCTTATTTGTGGTAAAAATATATGTATACTTAAATAATAACTGAATATATTTTACTTGGTAAATTAGTAAGAAGAAATCTATTTGAAAACATGTAAGATCCAATGCCGTTTGCTCAGTGTGTAATAACAGGACCTTCAAACTTTAATTTTAGCAATTTATACTGATGTAACATTTGGGAAGAGACAGTTATGCACAGGTGGAGTGCGGAGGTCTGAAGGAAGTGAAAGAAGAGGTCTATATTAACAAGGCCGAGATCAAAGCTATCTAGACTGATCTCCCCCTGCCCAAGAATAAAGTCATTTAGATGCCTCCAGAAATCATTGAAACCACTGCAAAACACTTTAAAAGTTTAGTTAACACATATGCAGATGTTTCAAGATTGGTGTAGGCTTAATCCTTCAAGCCAGTCACTTAGATTCTAGCTTGTTTCTGAGAATGAAGTGGGTCAAATCCCTGGCTGTAATCCTGCCTGGTGTGTCAAGGACCCTGGTAACTCCACGAACACTGATAAAATAGCCGGAGTGAGAGGAGATGGCCGCTGGCTGCTTTGCCACTTTCAATGTTATGTTCTCAATAGAAACTGTTCATTAGTAGGTTACGGGAAGAAACATTTTGGAAGAAAGACTAATTATGAGTATCTAGAAATACATTTAAAAGTCAATCAAAATATAAACATTTATTATTTAAAGGTTATTAGATCATTGTTAACAAAACTTTGAAAGTAAGCTACATATTCACAGTCAGTGACAAAGCATGATGAACTATGGTACAAATATGGCCTATTACTATGATTAGTTTCTTTCAGAGTATCATCAAACAATTATGAAAACATAAGTAATGAGGAAAACATATTTCTACTGAGGAGGGACTTTTCACACCAAAACTTAAAAACATTATCAAATACATAGGTCCAGGCTAGCACATGTACTTTTTGAAAGAGAGCATACAATAAAAGAAAAAATAAATTTGAAAGGGGATAAGAAAGAAAATGGCCAACTGCACAGATTAAGAAGTTTAGAAAAAATTTCTCTAAGATGATTTTATTGCACTTCTGAACTAACAATCTCAAGATCATAATGTCTACAGAGAACCAAAGATAGTTTTTAGATAGGTATATGTGTATGTATTTACAAATAAGGTACATGTACACACACAACATACGAATATATTTATTCATCAATGTAATATATCTAGTAATTTTACATGATTTTTAAATAAAGCAATAAAAATATAATTTTATTTGCATTACTCATATAAGAGGTGCCATGGATTATTTAAGCTTGTTCATCTTGCTTAAAGGAAAATAAATAGAAAGTACAGAGAGGTTCAAATAATTCACTGAGATACCTTTGTGTTGTTTCAAAATATTTTAATATATATGCTCATTTGTTTCAGTTATACTATTAATCTCTTTTAGTTCATTGAAAAGAAAGATTTGTGGTATTATCTTTTTGTTGCTTTTTCATAAGAGAGAACCTTTTTGTCGGTCTTATACTCTGAGTAATTAATTTGGAGATAATCATACATAATTCTTTTATTATTTTATTATGAAATTTTGTTTTTTTATAAATTAAAAAAATTAAACTACCAACTTAATTAGGTACAATGTGTAATAAATCTTGATCCCTAAACTAGCAGATGACAGATAATAAATCTAAATTTCTAATTTTCCCACATGATTGCAGTATGACCAGAGATACATTTCTCTGATAATAAAGACTATTTAATAATTTCCAAGGTGGTCAGTTTGCAACATTTAAATCACAGGCAAAATAATGATTCATTCAGAAGCTGTATGTAATTCCCTACCTGAATATAAAGCATTTTTCCTTCATTGCATGACACTTACTCTTCTCCTGACATCCCATAATTTAATATCATTATATAGATTGAACAATACTTAAGCATCAATATTAAGTTAATTTTATATTACATGATAAAAAAGAACAATTAAAACTGATGCTTAGAATGTATTTCTCCTACTCAGAATTATAAATAGCTAATGATATTTAGTTTTGAAAAGCATTTGTTTCGAACTGTAGATAGAATTCTTAATTCTCAAATCCATGGAATCTTTCCTAAAAATTAAATACATATGTATATTCTATAACATACTAACTTTACAGATAGGTTTTAAAAACCCAGTTAGGTCAAATCCAATGGCTAAAGCCCAGTTACAATAGTATTATCATACAGTACTGTGTGGTCACAAGATATCATCAAATGTGAACCTTTGTAACTGTAACACATATAAAACTGCACAGCATTTTCAGTAGAACATGGAGAAATTTGAGAACAACCATCTAGTCTCAATCATTTTAGATGGGGCATGATTCAGCTACCATCTTGATTAAAACATGGTGCTATCTCTTTAGAAAGGAATTAACACTGACTCTATACATTATTTATCGACTTTTAATTTATCTGAAAATCTACATGCAACGCTGTCTTACAAACATAATCCTGAAGTTTGCCAATAAAAATCCTGGATACACATGTTAGCACATAACACCTCATTGGAACACAAGTTATGGGCCATGTTGTTGCTACTAATAACCCCTATGGCTCTGTGCCTGTCATTAGCTTCAGGCTATCAGAATTTTATGAGCACAAACCAATAATAATGATATTTCCTTTTTGCTTTTTATCCACACCTCATTGCCTTACATTGATTTGCATAAGCAATTTCTACTCTGATAATTGGAGCCAAATATCTTGTTGTCGGTTACCTTATGTAAAAGAGCAGTTAAATACTAATTAATAGAAATCTGCCTCTGCTCATATGTATTTTAGATAATGTTGAATCCCACCTCACCCCCTGGTTGAGTAGGAAGGTGACTCACTTTCTGACAAGGGTTTAACTAATATCAAGCTTAAAAATTATCTTCATAATTTCAATTCCCTGATGTTGACTCATAACAACATGAGGAATGTTACTGCTAAGTTCAAATCATTAAAATAATATTTTATTGTTTGAAAAGAAAAGGCAACACTACTATGTAGTAATTATTTTTTAATTGTTTCTGAACCAATCAGTGTTATCTGAGGATTTCACAATTATAGCTTAATTTAAAATCAGAGAAAAAGAAAATAACATAATTAGGGGGATTTTATAAAGTAAAATGAAATAAGCACAGTTCATATCATGCAACAAAAATTCTATCTAGAAGCATCATTACTAAATTATTAGGCCTGTAATTCTTCCATAGAATCAGCTATGGGAATTTAACCTAAATTATAAAAACAAGACAAAAGCAATTGATTTTAATTCCTTAATCATATACATACTTTTAACATAGCCATTGTTAGATATAGGTAAAGTTGTGCATTGTTAGTATAGGTAAAAATATTCATGACACAGTGAGATGTTTAGTAAATGAAAAATGTAAAGAATTTCCAGAAGATACTAGCAAGTGGCTAGCATTTTTGGAGAAGGAATTTCAAGGAACTACTTATAGGAGCAGGAAAGATTTCAAGGGGTATGTAAAGTCATCAAGAACCTCTAGAGAGACAGAAAGAGAAAAGGACACAGGGCAAAATTGGAGTACACTTATATTCCAGGTTCCATATAGAAAAAGAAACTCAACACTGGACAGTGAAGTTTGTCCAGGTGGAAGGATACAAGTGTGATCACTGTGCACAAATTCTACCCTGCGTCCCATCAGTAACTGTCCCACTATCTTTGTGGTTCTGCAATGAGAAAACCATTTTCCAACAGCACAAATACTGATAGAGGTGGAAGCCCCAAGGGATCTTACTAGCTTGTCCTTAGCTGACCTAGAAAGGAATTTAGAAGTGTTCATTCCACAGAGGAAAGGAGGTGCTAAGGTAAGAGTACACTGTATGTAAAATGTGTAACTCAAGCTTGTGCACAGGGAGTTTCCGGCTCCTGCTGACCTTGCTGCCACATTTCTCACTGACTCTTTAAAGTCTGGATATATAATGTATCGTGTAGTTGTTTTGAAGTCTTCATCGCTCCCTAGAATCATTGCTAAGGGAACTTCCTGGGCTGGGGAGGCACATCAGCTTCCTTTCCAGACACCCAATGTAGAGCTGCTCTTCAATCTGAAACAGTTTACGCAAACAGCTCTTTGATACTCCTCCCTGTATTTACCATGTCGCAGGGGGACTGACCCACCTGAGCAGGTGGGATAAGGAGCCCGCAGGTGTGAAAATGCAAAACCAAGTCTGACATTCTTAAGTGACTCAAAAAGTAAACAGTTATTTACAGTAGTAAGTTTTTTGTGTTGTCTTCAGCTCATTTTAATTTTCAAAAAATTTTATTAGTACGTTTTCAGTATATAACAACAATATGCGCTGGGTGGAGCAGACACATACATGTAACATGTTAGCACTCCCCACTCCCCCACTACCTTTTCCTCCGCTCATCCCTTTTGTCTCCTTCTTATTCGCGAACAACCTAGCTCCTTTACAAGAGACATAACTTTAAAAATTTATAATTTGTCTTGTTACTTGTAGTGATTCTGCCAGACATAACTACACCAACTCAATCCAAAAACGATTGGTGATCACAGATACCAGGTAGTTACAAAGTAGTTACACAGGAAATGAAATGTGCTCATTGTTAGTTTGATTTTCCTAATTTTTCCCATCACCGATCATCACAAATTATTGAAATCAATTGAAACCATTCTGCTCCAGTTCACTAGTTATCGCGTTTTTAATGCAAATATAGAGGAGAGATACATTAAGGAGTTTGTAGTTATTAAACCTCCACAGAACAATCTATAAAAATGATGGAAGTAATATTATGGATAGATGGAAGACAGCTGTAGAGTTAGTGTGGCAGAATGTGTGTTAGAATTCACCACCACTCTCACTACCTCCGACAGTCTTGTGCACTGTATAAGCCAGATGTTTGAAATCTATATTCCCTAACATCCTTTGCTAGTTAGGTCCAAGTTTAAATTTTACAAAACAAAAAGCACCCATAACAGATATGGAAGTCATCAGAGAAGAAGGAACTGATTGTGTGGAGAGCAGCACGCAGGCCTGTCGGCTTTGTCAGAATACAAAGGGAAAATATTGCTGCTTCTAAATGAACTATAGGTAGCTAAAAACCAGTATTAATTTCTTAAGCTACTCAAATTTTCTGCTTTTCTGAAACCTGGCAGTGACTATCTTGACCTTTTAGCCCATATTGTTCCCAGTTTGGGAACATGCATACACCAGTGCTAATTCCCTTTCTGCTTGAAATATCTACAATGATTTTGATTTTTCTAGTGGATCGGTATGTTCAAAGATGGTTATCCACAACTGTTTGCCTCTTTTGATTAGATTTTTAGAAGATAATATCATTGATACCAGGTAGTAGCAGCATGGCAATTTCTTGTTTTGAGGGTCACTTTCTTAAATTATCACCAATAGTTTCCTAAATTGAAGAATAGGATTTGGGGAGAATGATAACCTGGTTCAGTAGAACATCAGGGCAAAATAAAGTCTGAGAAAAAAATTGGATATTTCTGTCAGATGTGAAGAGAAAGGAAATGCTAATCTTAGTTTTTAAATTCTCAGTTGGCAGCAGAGGTGGGGGAGCACAGATCCATGGCTATGCTCAAGGGGTCAAGTATCTCTTAGAGCCCTAAAATCATTGTGTCTTAGAACTTGACTGTGGATTGAAATACTAAGAGACAAAATCACAGCTCAAGTAAATTTCCTGACTTTATTCGATCTTTTCTGTGAAAGCAAGGGTGTTGACAGGGAAAGCTTAAGACTGTGAGCACTGGAATGCTGGCTTTAGAAGTCTAAGTTCTGTGGAACCTCAGATGGTGTCAAAAGCAGCTCTCTTGCCTCTGAAAAGGTAAGTTTCCTCTTGTTTGAGTCCTCTACATCATTCATCAAGGGGGAGCTGATTCTCCTAAAGAGCAGCCTTGGCTGTGCTCAGCAACATCACACATCCGTGAGAGTCTGTTCCAGCTGTCAGGAGCATGAATAGAAAGTCTGGCCTTAGCATAGCATGGGCTCCATAAGTAAACAAGAACATGTGGAAAGTCCTTCACAAATCTCCCTCGATACAATGATGGCTTAATCACACAAATGTGAAGTATCTAGAACAAAATATGAAATATGTAACTAAAAACTCAAGGAAATATAAGTTATTTCCTAATCCTGGCAAAATGTATCATTTTACTAGCAAAACTTCTGTAAGGACAAATACTATCTCAGTTTGACTACTGTTACAGTACAGTGTAGCTTGGTAGCCCTTCAATCTTAATATTGAGATAGTTACCTAATAATGCAAGAGCAGGGAATCACCCCTATGCATTTAGTTGCTGATTTTCCCCACCCAGTTTAAACAACTGCCCAAACTAAAGCAATCAATGCCAAGATATCTAATTAATTAAATAGATTCAAAGAGTATGAAAGAAGAAGTGAATCTTGGGGTCTTTAGTATTATACTTTATAAGGTCAGGGGCCAAGAGAGATTTGGTGAGTTGTAGGATGCCAACATTAATTACCAGGAGGAAGGAAAAGAATTACATCTCCCTATGAATTCTATTACCTCAAGCTGCCCCAAATACAGCTGCTATTGTTCTGTAAAATGAATTACATAGAATAATAGATATGTGGAGTTTTCAAAAATGGAATCATTTCTGTTTTAAAAAGTGTTATTTATAAATGCCACACATAAAACAAAAGAAGGATCAAGTGTGATTCACTTCAAGTGCCCTTTGATTTCAGACAATAGAACCACAGTCAGTTTATTAATGATATCAGGAAGTAATTTTTATGCGTGTATGTATGATTTACCTACCAAAAACAGTTTGTGATAATTCACTTTACAAACAACATATGGGATAGAATCATTTAAGATAAAAACCACAAGAAAAATAGGAAATTAGATAAAGATGTATGAAAAATTCCACTAAAAACCAAGTTGTGATTATCTGGTATGGCATTATTATCTAGACTTTCTAATAGCTGACTGAATGGGTCAAATACTACCAGAAAAAAACAATCTCTCAAATTCTCTAGAGTCCCTTCCTTCTGACAAATTTATGTTTGATTTGAAATTTAAAATTGATACTGCCATACAAAATATTATAAAAGGCATAAAATATGGTTGCTTGACAGTCAATACTAATATGTGAATATTAAAACTGATCCATAAACTACCTTCCTATGCTTTGCACATAATGTATGTACTTCTAAACAATCTTTGCTTTGTTCCAAAAAGCTTAATGTAAGTCATAAGTACACACAAAATTACAGAACACAACTTTTAGGTAGACAGTAAATCAATAAGAAATTGCCATTATGATCTACTTCTGTGTAGAACACTAAGGGTAAGATGTAAGCACAGAGAAAAAAAGAAAAATGCTAAAGAAAAGACAGACAGTAAAAGATGGAGGAAAGAACAAAAAAGGAAGAAAAATATATACACATTCTTTGCAATTTGGAATTGTCTATGCATAGAAATCTACCACTGGGTCTGTTTGCAAACAATAAACTTCCATTTGTTGACACAGGATAGCTATGGTGAAGGTAAAGCAATGAATAGATTTTCCAGCACAGGTAAGTGCTGACAATCCAGATTAGCACTTTCCACAGCATGGAAACCGAGACTCCCCAGAGCCTTGTGAATGGAAAGCATATTAATATCAACTCTGACCACTCAGCACCATGATGTGAAGTATCTGTTCGGGAGGTCATCTCCAAAATGTACCCCATACATCTTCAAGCACAGAGATGATAATTTATCACCTAGACATGGGGATCTACTGTAAACTAATCCACACTGCTGATGATATACTAAATCAGTTTGAGCGATGAGTATAAATAAAGCTGTAAGCCAGGTACTGAAGGAAACAGATCTATCTGATCAATGAGATGTCACAGGGCAAATGAAATGCAATGTTCACAAACATGGAGTCTCTCAACTGCAAATTAACCAAACCAAGAACAAGAACAAAAATGCACACATTAATAAAAGCTTCAAAATAATGTAACATAATAAGAGTCAAAGGCTGTATTTTGCTTCATACAAAACTGAACAGAATGGGTCAGTGGGAAAAGATTTGCTTATAAATGATACATTTGACATACCATAGAAAGTAGGACAGGTTAAAGAAAAATGTTACAAAACAAGAATCTTCTCCAAATAATGTAACTATAGTTATTCAGTCTGCTGAGCAAATTCATACATAAGGTGAAGAAGAACCATAAAAATTGTACATAAAAAATGATTTCACATAAGCTTGTGACCAGGAAATCAAATGCAATTTGTGTTATCATTATGAAAGCTTAGACATTTTTTGAAACTGCCACACTACAACTTTGAGGGGAAACATAAAGGACTGGTGATGAGGAAGGGCATTCCTCCAGACAGCTGATATTCATGGAGGGCGCTCCTTGAGAGGAAAAAAAGGTTTTCCTGACTATGCGATCGGAGTAGGGCCTTTGGCACTTCACAAATACTTTCAATGGATTCGGCTATTCTGAAGGTGTCCCTGATGGAACAGCTGATTAAAGTACATTTCAACCCCTGATGAAGCAAATCTTTAAAAAATTTTTCTAAGGGAAATTATGCTTGAAGGTATTTATATATTTTTATTGAATTAAGCATACATGTTGTCAACACATTTAATTCTTGCTTTGTATTTTACCTTCAGTGTATTGTGGGTAAAGACACAATTATACTTCTAAAATATGACCTGATCCCAGCTGTAGTTTATTTAAATTTCAAAATGAAAAGCTTACTAAGAACAGATAAGATTGATTACTCGCTCTGTCTTAGCATAATTGTATTTCAGGTGAACATCAATTTACTTTAAAGGACACTTCTAAGTAGCAGAATGCATCATAAATAATTCATCAATCACAGCTACCAGGAACTTGATTTACTCCAGCAGATTCAATGGAATAAAATTCCATATTTTTATATTTGTATCTGCTTTAAATTTAATAATTTTCCTCTTCTGAAAGTCTGTTATTAGATTCCATTGTTCTTATTCTAGATGCAGTATGATAAACTGTTTCTTTTTCTTTCTTTTCAAAAGGGAATGTTTTCTAATTGAAATATGAACTTGTAGTTACCATTGAAATAAATTATAATCCATGCATATGGATAGTAAAACATAAAGGAAACATATCTCAGTTACCCCAAGATTTTCTGAAGTATGTAATTCTAGTGAGGCTACTACAACTTATTTTCACATTATATGAACTTCTAAATGAAAATGACAGAAGGTTTTTGATGATCTTATATCAATTATTTAGGATCTGATATATATCAAAATTACCTCAATTTAGATTCTAAATTGTGTGTCAATCCCGATGTTTTTCAGTTAGCACAATGAGTATTCTATCTACAACTTTTGTTGGTCACAAGAAAAATCTAACTTAGCTTACACATCTTAAATTTTCCACCAAATCATTAGTTTTGTATTAGCAAAGTTTTAATTTGTGAAATAAAATAAACATATTGACAATGAAAATGTATTAGAAAATGGAAAACATTTTACTTACTTGCAAACCTCTCTGAAAAACTGAATGGCCCATAAAATTAGCCAGCATTCTAATTAAAGCAGCACCCTGTAAAAAAGAATATTTAAAACAAAAGAATTTCAACCAATCAGTCAAAAACTTGCTTCATTTATGCTACTACATTAAAATATTTAATGAGACAATCATGAAAACAGTATCTTATTTAAAAATGACAACTGTGCTTAAATTTCATGAATCAAAACATTTTCTGACTGTAAATCTTACAACTGCAAAACACAAATCTCCAGGAGAGAATATTGCAAGACTATAATAAGTTGTAAATCAAGGGCAACTTAAATATTAACTGTTTGTTGAAACAATGTATACAACAAAACTAATAAAATGTGGTTCTTGTACTCACAAGCTTATGTCCTATTAATAAACATTCCTATTAAAATATATGTGTAGAATAATATCACAATCTTTATTACCCTGATTCTAGTAAGAATAATTGAATTGTATAAGTGGAGAATAGAGAGTAATTAAGAGTCAGGTTTCTTAGTTCAAACTGTGATGGCCACTAACATGCCACGTTTAGTCAGGAAAATGATTTAACTTCTCTCTTCTATTATTACTTATACATTGCAAGAGAAAACATTTATTTCTCATGCAATGTATAAGTAATAATAGTCCTATTTAATGTAACTGTTCTTAAATTTAAATGAATCAACATACATAAAACAGTTCAAAATAGGTCTGAAAAAGAGTGAGTACTATAGGAGTTGGAGTTATTAAATCAAATTTGCTCATTATTTTTATGACTTGACTCTTAGGTGCTTAATATAGCCACATACATAAATACATAAATAAAACACATGTGAGCAATATAGAAATTTAGAATAATAACATAAATCACTAAATTTAGTCTACTTAACCTTAAGAAACATTATTATAATATTGTAGAACATTATTACTACAAAAAACCATGTAATCAATAAGAAACATTCTAAATAATGATCATTAAGCCTAGATAATCAGAAATCTTTATTAAAAATAAGTAAATTTTCAAGAAGATTCTTCAGTTTACATCAAGTTTTTTAAACTGTAAAGCACTGGATTGTAAGCACTGAATATTTACTAAGTCTTACGTGTTCAGAGTGGTGGGAGATTCCTTAACAACAGCATATTCCACTTCATAGTCATCACAGATACATACTCTCCAGCAACTTGTTTCTTATATTCTTTTAAAGTTTTCTTAATAAGTATTAATTGTACATGTTATTGGTGTCAGTGTGGGATTTCAATAGATGGACACAGGGTACCATGATCCGGTGTCTCGTTTTCGCAAGAGAATCATAGGACCACAAACAGACTCATCATCCCCGGACTGCAGTGCTGTAGTCAGTCCAGAAACACAGCAATACATTTCCACTTTTTGATATAAAAATCATTTCTTACAATTCCAGGACTTCTATGGGTATAATACTCATACTTCATTAATTAATCACTACTAAGACAGTATCTCACAACATCTCAGTTACCACCAAATTTGCTCCTCGAATTGCTACCTTATTCTCATCTCAACAAATCATAAACTGAAAAGCTAGAGCTTTATGCCTCTCCTGACATTTTCTCCTCCCACTTTTTTGGTCTACCTTTTGCTTCTTCCTCTTTATCTTGCACACACTTGTAGAAGCCCGTAACACACAGACAGTTATGATTCGAGCCGGGGACCTGGGTAGAATTCCCTTTAGAACCTGTCAGCTCTGTTCCTTGAATTTCTTTGAAAAACTCTCCTCCTCTACATTGTCCAATCCAAACCACCCACCCTGAGGATGGGATCTGTAGGTTCTTCGGAAAACTTGACCCTTGCCACCTGGGGAGTTAGAGTCTGAAGCAGTCAACTCAAATTTCAGTTCAGAGCAGAACGGCCATCATCAGATGATCTAAGTGTTTCCTTCCAGGTAATGATGACTCGGCCTCTTGTCTGCTATAAAAAAACCATCAACTTGGGCATGGTCTAATGGCAAAGCAATACTTTCTCAGCTAAACAGTGGACCAGGATTTCCGGCCTGGCTTAAACCAGAGCAGAGTGCTAAAAGGAAATAAAACCTAAAAAGTACAATCAATGTCTAGAAGGTATACAATATCATTGGACTTTTTATTATATTGTATATCTTAACTCTTAGAAAATTTGTGCTAACTTGAACAGTAAAATGTTCTCTGGAGCAGCTCACAAAATTCTGTATTTAGCCTTTTCTTTCCAAAGCTAAATTTTAAAATCCCTATTTCATAGAAGTTCATAGACATCAGGGCTCAGCAACTGTCATAATGTAGTCAATGTGTACTAAGCCCCTACTATGTGTGGATTATTAAAAAAAATCACAACTCAATGTAGCTATACATCATTACAACCCTTTTAAAAAAAAAAGGATTAAATTTCCTTTCATCGTGGCTTTTAAAGCACTGTTCTTCAGACCAACATTGGTTAGGATGTTGGAATTAAAGTCCAATTCCAGATTCAAACAAGGGTATTTAGGGATATGTAGGTAGCCTGAGAAGACTATGGGAAGCAAATACATTATTTCAGCAAAGTTTTAAAGTTTGAAGTTAGTTCAAGAAAAATCTATCATGATGTTTGATCACCTTAGGTTCAAGGAGACACTAGAATAATTAACTGATTTGTTCAAGGTTTCATGAAGAACATTGCACACAAGTATGCTTATGAGCCCACTCATCTTTCATCAGTTTCTGTATCTGAAATGACTTTTGGAAAAAGTTCCCAACTAATTTTGAAAATGTTTGCGTTGTACTAATTTGAGTGCACACCATTAGTCTCAGCAACAGTAAACACCTCCAGAGGTGGAGCAGCATCCTCATCTTTGGCATCAGCCTCTCTCTGTGTCTAGCTCAGAAAGTGTTTTCCCCTAGAGAAATTAAGTGAATGAAAGACAAAAACGATCACACGAGCAGCAATTACTTTGTATTCTTGAAGAGTAGCTATTCGGCCCGGACATACAGTTTATTACCTCACTGGTGTGCTCTAGTGACAAGCAATCACTTTGAAAAGAGAGGCATCTTCTTAACTAATTTCTTTAACATATGCTTATTTGGTGTCCTGTAGACTACAAATGGCACTACTTTCTATCATGAAGACTCAAAACCAAAGTGAACAGAGATTGAAAATATTGTAAGTGACAAAAGGAAAACATACCTGCCCATGTTCTAGAATCAAAAGAGGTTATCTCTGGGGGGTAAATGCTCTAAAGAAATGGAATTCATGTCATCCATCGAAAGTCTGATAAATAACCAGAATGCATGTGTGTGGTATGGCAGGAATGTTTTTGCAATGATCAGATAGATGTGGAGGTGAAAAATAATCAAGGAAGATTATATAGAAGCACACAGGTATAAAACCAGCAATAAAATTAGATGGAAAATAAGAGGAAGTTTTATAAATGTTTTAATACCAGGGTTAAGGAACTTGGAGAGTAGTTAAAACAAAAAGTCAGGCCTTACCTCTGATAATCCAGGAAAGAAATAAAATAAAATAAAATAAAATTGAAGAAAGGGAAAAATAGAAGCAAATGGGAGCAATGAGAAGGCATTGACTAGGAAACATTCTACAAAATCAGAAGTGTTTGCTTTCTGGTTTTTTCTGCCCTGCTAGGAGAAGGTAAGGAATTACATAGCATGACTTTCAATTTACAGATAGGAGATACTGAAGCAAAGGATTAGAAAATCTGCCCAGCATCCCACGGGTGTAGCGGTCAATGGAAACTGCTTTCATCCACTCAGTTCTTTGACTCCTTGAGAAGCAAAGACTCCTGTGAGGTAAAAAATTACTTTATTTTCTGAGTTACTGTAGTAAATTGATTCCACAATGCAAATTTCTAAAAGACTTTTCTGTACAAAACACGGGCATGTGTAGAGATTCTACAGTGATCCTATATAATTTGTTGATGAAATGCATGTTTTAAAGTAAAAGCATAGTTTAAGTCCCCCATGGTTAATTTTTTTTAAGACATGTTTTCTTGTTGATTTCTTAAATAGAAGAAAGGTATATCTGGCATCAGGGGAGCTAGCAAGAAAATACTTAACCTGGAGTATTTCTTACACACAAATGGATTGCCAAAAAAGAAAGCCTAAGAGCGACCATAGAACAAGAGAACAAAAGACAATGAAAAGAGAAAGAAAATGAATTCCACACGAGGAAACGGAAGTAATGCCCAATTGCTCCAGTCACCTGTGCCGAGAGCCTTGGAGTCCTCTTTGATGTATGCCTTCCTGGGGCCCAGCCTCTACCTCTGCATGGTTGAATTATTTCACAGCTCCGAATGGTAACCCCAGATGCATTTATCCCATAACAATCACATCCTACAGGCCACAGCAGACTCATTTTATAAATCACTTTAGAAGCATAATGTCTGTTAAGAGTTCTAGCTCTGTTAGCCTCTGCGAGGTGTTAGGTGATCTAAGTATATAGAATAACAGACAATAACAACAGCAGTGATGATAGCTACACCAAACTCCCCCAAGTCCTTAACCATAATAACAATAAACTTCCCTCAGTAGCATTTTCTAAGAATTAATTTAGAATTTTCATGGAAAGAACTTGGACTAGGTCCTTGGAATAAGAAGCTTTTTAAAGTATATAGTTACTTATATCATCTGCATTACTACTGTCATTATTTGTAATGTACCGCTTGTCATTTGTACAGGTTTCCAACAGTGCTAATCAAGGCCGTCCGCAGGGAGACGCCCCAGTGCTTACCTCTCCTCCTCACACCATCTAGTCACCAGCTTCTACTCTACTGATGCGCATGTCACTATTACGAGTGTGTCTCATATGCTCATGTGTCAGTCGTGCTATTTTCTTCAAATGGAAGAATATTTTTTTCAGTCCAAAGCTCCAAGCTTTATATATAATTAAAAGAACAGGGAAAGTCTATGCTAGGCTGTGACATTTCCCATAACTATGTTAGCTGTCAACATTTTCTCTCCTGAGAAGTGATAAATCCTTAAGTCTAAACTGCATAATTTACCATATTATTTTGTATCCATCGCTCATTCCTCCATGTGTTTTTCTTCTTCCTACAACTACATGCTCAGCATTTTATGTGGACATGGAGCACTTCTATTTATTATTGAGGCCATAACTTTCCCACTGATGAGGAGAGATGATCTCAGCTAGGGAAGGTATTTACCAACTTCCGACCAACTTCAAATCAGCACTCCGGACGGCAAGACCGCAGCCACTGCAAAGCTATCAGATCTCTCCTGCCACGACTTAGCATATACCCCTCACTGGAACCATGGGGTCTCCCAGCAGTCCCAGACAAAGGTAGGCAAACAAAAGTAACCTATATTCAAGTCTATGAATAGGAAATTAGAAGAATCCAAGGAGAGGACCACAAATTCTAGGGACAGAAAATAATTAACTTTTAAGCACATCAGAAATAGCATCTGTAGGTAAGAATTCAAGTTACAAAGTTTGAACTACCATGATACTACAAATAAATGAACATATAAAACATAAGTTCCAAGTTAAAAAAAAAGAAAATAAATGATTAAGAAGGCATAAAAGATATGTAAGATCTATAAAACCACTGACAAAATACTAAGACACTGACTATAAATTTGATCAAGGAGCTAAATTAGTCACATAAATACAGAAAAAGTTAGAAATTTAAGAAAAGGATATTCTGGGCTGGGGATATAGCTCAGTGGAATAAGCGCTTGCCTAGCAAACGCAGGGTCCTGAGTTCGATCCCCAGTACCGCAAAAAAAAAAAAAAAAGGATATTCTAACAACTTTTGCTAATAACTATGAAAAAATTAAAAGAACTACATAAATTTGCAACTGCTTTCAAAAGTAGAAATGCCAATCAGTGCTTAAAACATAAAAATCAAAATAATATATACACACAGACATACACACACACACCACACAATACAATCCAGGCCAGTTTTTCATGAATATAACCTTCTAAAGAAATTTCTTAACATGATACCATTAACTCTGACAAATATCTATGAAAGAATTGAAAAAGAACAAAAGCTTACTGGTCTTTGTTATATAACTGATATACAAACTATACAAGGTGAAATATATACACAGTCCAATTATCTTTATGTGATTATATATAGAAATATGTATATATAGATAGATATATACACACATGCATAAATGTAATTTCTAGGATAAATCCCACTTCTATATGCAACTTAATCAATATATATTTAATATACATAATATATAAAAATAAGTATTATAGATAATTATATAAAGTATTATTATATGAGAGATAGGAAGACTTAGTACTTCCTGAAATTCAATAATAGTTTAACAATACATACAATTTATTATATCAATATATAAAGAAGATAAGTTATTTAATCTTTTCAATATCTATGGGGAAATATTTAATATTGTCTAGCATCAATTAAAAATAATAATATACTTTAATAAACTAGGAAGGAAGAAAAGTGAATTCATTAACAGATTAAGCATATCTTTCAAAAATATGTGCAATGGTAAAATACTATATGCATTCCCCTAAAGGATGGAGATAAAATAAGAATGCACTGTAGGGCTGGAGGTACAGCTCAGTGGGCTAAGTGCTTGCCGCTAAGCACTAGGGCCCCCTGAGTTCGATCCCCGGTCCCGGAAAAAAAAAAAAAAAAGGGAACGGAGAATGCACTGTAACAACATTCAAAAGTACAATAAAACAAACAAGAAATATGAAATTATTGAAGCAACAAATTAATATTATTCAAATATAATATCAAATCCCTCACAGAAATCCAAGATAATCTATAGAATCATCCTATAAAATTAATAATAGAATGTGGTAAAGTTGCTTTACACAAGGCCAATAAAAAAAATCAAGAGTTGCATCTACCACCAAAAAATTATTTAAAGAATTAATTCATAAACAGTCTCATTCCCCAAACCCAAAATACAAATACAACAAAACTAAAAAAAAAAAAAGGAAAATTTCAGTCATTCAGTTTTCATACAGAAAATAACACAACTCAGCCAAAGATATAAGGTTCTAAAAATGAAGGAAGAAGGAATTATTATAAACATCATATATTCCCAAATTATACATTCTTTTCTTTGAGAAATTGTCTTGATCTAAAACTCCACATGAATTACCAGACTTAGTAGCAATTTTGAAGTAGAAAAAAAGAAGGAATTACCACTTTGAAAAAACCATGCCATAAAGTAGTAGTTAACCTCGCACAGTTTCATTGAGGCAGGGATAAGCCTGTAAACCAGAAGATCAGAATAAAGACTGCAAAAGAGAAAGAATACTGAAACCAGTGAAAGCCAACAGGGGTGACTTGGCACACCAGTGAGAGAGGGCAGGGAATTCAGTAACCACTGACACGGTTGATTAGCCAAACAAATGAAGTTGCAGTATGCATCACAACATAAACAGAGAGACCACAGCAAATACCCCAAAGGATCATTAGAAACCTCGCTGTAAACTACAAAACTTAAATGATTAGGAGAAAATGGGAAATATTATTTAAAACCCACAGAAGAGGATGTGAGAAAATACAGTCTCTTCAAACACTCTAATGGAAGTCTGTACATAGGTGATAACAATTTAGAGGGTAGCATGCTAATATATAAACATTAATTTTATTTGAGAATTTAATAATTATTGCGTATCTGATGTGTCAGGAACACTATAATGCCTGAGAATAATGCGGAGTTAAATCCCAATAGAACTCTCAGAGAGTTGATGTTCTACACAGAAGAGGCAGTTAACAAACAAACAGACAGCTCAATATAAGAATGTCAAGTACCAATTACTTCGGTGAAAACCAATAAAGCAGCACAAGGCGATAGAAAGTGCTGGAGGAAACTTCACTGAAGGTAACAGTATGTAATATAGCAACCACTGTTAATGCCTAACATTTTGTTTTTGAGGCCGGGTATCCTCTTTGCTGTTTTTGTGTTGTTTTGATTTTGTGTTCATTGTGGTTTTGTCAGTTTTTAAATTTTTAACATAAAAAGGAAAGTGCTGGAGCAGGCAGGCGGGCTCTCTGGCTTTTGCAGTACAAACTATTCCAACAAGATTTCTCTAGTAAACTGACATTTCAGCAGGGATAGGAATCAAATAAAGAAAAAAGTCTTATTGAAAACTTAAGAAAAGCATTTTAGACAGAGAGAACAAACCACTGGGTTTTGTAATCTAGAATTTAGAAAAGAAATTGGGGCAAGAAATCCCACATTCTCATATGGAGAATTGGAGGTGGACAAGATGAACGAAGAATGAGTCTTGGATATTCCAGTATTTGTAGGTTGAGAAAAGTGATAAAATTCCTCAAAAAATGAAGGAGAAGTGCCTGATGAGTTTGCATCAAACAAAAGGAAAAAAGTATTTTAAGGAACAAATGACCATGGCTATCAAGGATGCTTGAGAAAACAAGCCAGTTAAAGCAAGAATTAATTGGATGTTAGAATGTGAAATTAATTTTTGACTGAAAAGATACAGTTTGGTCAAGTGCTAAGAATAATGGCATAAGTATTTTGAAAGAGAAAGAAAAAGACTGGTTTTGTACAAAATTATTTTAATGAAAATGGCCTGGGTAGTCAAGGGAAACTTTATATAGATCAAAATATTACAGCATTTTACAAAGATAAGTGTAATTGAGGAGAGAAGGAAAAGTGGGTGATTTAGAGAAAGGAGACAGCTCTGCAAGAAAAAGCTCTTCAATTTGACAGGAGAAAAGGAGGCCTAACGTGCCAGAGGCACTGGTGTTTACCACAGGACAGATGTTCACCAGCTTCCATACAGAGTAAAGGAAATGGGCTACATGGGAACTGACAGCAGAGATGTCCAAGTTTGGAGGTTGGAGAATATTGATTTGTTTATTGCTTCCATTATTTCAAATACATAAGAGCAAAGTCATCAGAGGAGAGAGAGAAGGAGTAAAGGAATATATATACCAAGGGTGAAGAGGAAAGCAGCTATTAGCTGTCTGGAAGAATGAGGAACTGATTTGGGAAGTGTTGACTCAAGTACCTTAGGACCCAGTGTTACCTCCAGGCCATATATGTACGTCATTAGAGCTCTCACACATGAGCACACAGACAGGTGGAGAAAGGTGTCACTTGCAACCTTGCTTCTACCTGCAGCTTGCAATTAAAATTTCAGTGGTTTCCAGTAAACAAGAACTGAAAAGAATTAAATCCATGAATATAGAGGTGGACTTTAAATTGTGCTTTATTCTTAGTGGATGGTATGAAGGTAAATGACAAAGCCTGAGTATAAGATTACGGATAAAATAAAGTCTGTTCAACAGCTGGCTTCCTGCTGCTGCTATACCAAATATCTTAGAAGAGCAATTTATGAAAAGAAAAGGTTTATTTTGGCTCACAGTTTTAAAAGTTTCAGCCTATGATTGATTGGTGCCATTACTTCTGGGCACTACAGCACTGTTTTGGCAGAGGAAAACTACTCAACATTCAAGATCCAAACTACAGCACTGTTTTAATGGTACTTCTGGTAAGAAACGGGCACAGGAGGAAAGGAAAGGGATGAGAAGGCTTCAACGCAATCTAATGTTTTATCCCTTTAAACAAAACATAGTGCATCTTACAAAATGGTAGTTGTTAAATTTGGTTTTGAGTGCATGTATATCTGTAATGTTCTCTGTATATTTGAAAACTTTTTAATAGACATTTTAACCTAAAAATTAAAAATAGAGGTCTTTGGCAAAATTGCAAACCTAAACAACTTATAATTAATATCACTTAGTTCAATCTATGTTTTATGTACATTTCTTAATTCTCTTAAATTCAGTGATCTATTTATAGAGATTTCACAGTATTCTTTGTAATAGCATTCTTTAAATTGAAATGAATTTAGCTAGTAGAGAAAAATGAGGTTTGTTAAATTAAATTGTTCAGAAACTCAGTTATGCTTAATATAATTCTTAAAAAATTAAGAACTTATGAATATTTTTCTTTTTAAAACCAATGCAGTAATAAACCCATTATAATGTCTATTAAAATTTGGAGGTTTTAACAGAGCAATTATTTAAGAGTAAGTCATAAAAATATTTTGTTTATTTCCAGATGCAATGGAAAACTGAAGTTCCCCAAACCAATGAAAGTGGCAAATGAGCACAAGGGAATTTAATTTTACTTTACAAAGTTCAGGCAACACCAATTCTGGTAAAAGTCAAAGTACTCTTTACCCTCAATTAATATTTGCATTTAAGAAGAAAAAGCTGTAAAATAATTGCACAAACATATCAATATTCATGTTAGTGAGTATAAGCCAACAAATGCTATTTCTATTACATATTGTGAAAGGATTTTTTCCCTGTCAAAGTAAACTACTAAACCTGGAAACACAAAATTTAGTGTAGTACGAAAAATACAACATGAACTAATGTACTGAACAAGGATGTCAAATGTACTACTACCTAAAGACTTTGAAAAGTAGCTTGCATAATATACTAGTAAATGTCACAGACTAGATACTTAGCAGTTAGGCAGGGCATGGTGGCACGTGCCTGTAATCCCAGCACTTGGGAGACTGAGGCAAGAACATCTTTGCAAGTTCAAGGCCAGCCTGGGCTACAAAGTGAGCTCAAGGCCAGGCTGAACTTCATAGCAAAACCCTGTCACAAATAGACAAAAAAAAAAAAAAGAAAAAACATCATTACAAATTAGGTTTAAAATATACATCCCTAATTCTGCCTAATAATATAAAAAGGCTTGTTCTTAAAAGTGGCTTGACTAGATTTAACTGAATGCTAACAATTTAAATGAATATCGTTTACTGTTTTACATAGCATAATGGGTTATTAGGCAACACATTGCTATAGTAAATTTTGGTGTTTGATATTACTTTGGAAAATTATAGCATTGACCTTCAATTAGTTATTTATTAAGGGTCATGTTTTCTAAATAATCCCAACGTATACTGTTGCAACTAATAAAATATCAAATCCTCAAATATGGTAAATTTATTCATAAGCTACTTATACATACAACATCCAGTTGCATGGCTCAAGCTTCCCGTCCAATTCTTCTTTTCTTTTATCATTTTTATTATAAATATATAGATGTAGGCAACATTTTGATATATAAGACATACTTAGCATGTGTTTGCTTCATAGATTATCTGATATTGAAATAATGAAATATTAATGATTAACTGAATATTCTTTCTCCTAGATCTTTTAAAAATTTAACTTAAGGGTCAGGCATATAGCTCAGCAGCACAGTGCCTGCCTGGCAAGCATGAGATCCTGAGTTCAGTTTTCAGTACCAAAAAAATTTAATTTAAATTTATTTTATTTATATATTAGTACAAAAACTTTATGCATATTAATGGGGTAACATGATGTTTAACATGGGTATACCTTATGTAATGTTTAAATCAATTTAAATTTATCTCTGCAACCATTTGTAATTTCTTCATGATGAAAACGTTCAATGTGGGGGCTGGGGATATAGCTCAGTGGAATAAGCGCTTGCCTAGCAAGCGCAGGGTCCTGAGTTCGATCCCCAGTACCACAAAAAAAAAAAAAAAGAAAACGTTCAATGTACTTTCCTCTGTGTTTTTGAAGTGTGTGTTCAGTTTTATTCCCCATTGTCACCCTACTATGCAAAACGCCATACCAGGACAGTTGCCCCTGTGTAACTATGATGTAGTACTCATCAATCCATCTCTTCTCACCCCTGTTGTTCTTCTTCCCCAGCATCTGGAATCACCATTCAACTCTCAACTTCTATGAGGACGCATTTTTAGATAAATATATGAATAAAATCCTGCAGCCCTTGTTTTTTGGTGCCTGGCTGATTTCATGTAAGATAACGATCTCCAGTTCCCTCCATGTTGTCACAAATGACACGATTTTAATCTTGTATGTATGGCTTAACACAATTTCACTGTGTACATGTGTAACATTTTGCAACCATTCATCAACTGATGGAGATTTTTTTTCCATTTCTTAGATGTCATTAGAGTGTTAGGAGAAACACAGGAGAGTACATATCTCGGAGATACTAATTTTGTTTTTCTGTATATTTATCTAGAGAAAGGACTACTGTTCTTGTTGCAGTTTTTTGAGGAAGTCCGTTGTCTTTTGTAAAACTATGGGAGATCTATCTTGTTGCTGTAGTCAGGGTTTTTCAAGGGGAACAAAACAGGGCACATAATTTGTAGGATTACTTTATGATAGTCACCCAGAGTTATATACAAAAAGAGTGTAGGAAGTCTGTCCACACACAAAGACAAAAAGAATCCAGCTGAGGGCCTGGATCCCATGATTATGTCCTGCCTGGGTCCAGCTGAAGACCTAGAGCCCATAACAATGCCCCTTGATGAGTCCAGCTGGAGGCCTAGAGCCCACAATAATGTCCCATGTAGACCTATTTCATGGATCTGCCCTGGGAAGGCCCAAAGATCAGTGATGGAATCTACAAAGTCTGTGCCAGGGGGATGAAGGATCTGTGCTAGCAGGCTGAGAGATCTACACTGAAGCCAGGAAGTGATTCTCAAAGAACTAGAGCTTTCCTGAAAAGCATCACAGCCATCCTTAGCAACAGTGAGGTCCTGAGTTCCTCTGATGATGAGGTCAGCTGAGTTCTCATCAGCAAAGCCAGTGCTGCAAGCTTCTCCAGGAGCCTGCGCAATGCACCATCTTCCCCTCCAGAGTCTGCAAGCAATGCTCAAAGTGAGGACCAGGGCTCCCCCAAAATGAAGCCATGTTCAGCACCAGTAAGGTCCCAATAAAGAGAAAAGCCACTTTCAACAGGAGAGCCAGCATGACAAGCTCCTCCAAGATGAACAATGGCTCCCAACAACTCCCTAACAGCTTCTAAACTTCTTCCTCTCCAGTTCTCCTTTATTATGTTGTTGGCAACAATCCTCAGGTGGGCCTTCCACATCCAGCACTTGACCACCAGGTGTCGGTCCACCACACTTTTGTGCCCGCTTCTGATGTTTCTAGCTCCTGCAGCAGACCTACCCTTCCTATCCGCTTTGCTAGTGTACAAGTTCCCCATAGCAAAATTGCCACAGTTTCCTTAATCAAAGTCAGAATTTTGGGGGCCGTGACTCTAATATCAAACTTTTTAATAAATCCTTCCCAATTCAAGTCAGCGTAAGAACAGGCCTCCTCATCATCACATAACATTTGTTTGTATCCTAGCAAATAACATCCTTATCCTGCGAATTTATGATTGGCCCATATCTATCATACCAAAGGGACTCAGAAGGGGAAGAGTCACGTTCTATGGAGCAAGAACCACACATTTTGCTGCATAACTACACATGCAACACATGATTCCTAAACTAGATAATGAGTACATTCACGTGGGAGATGTTGCCATAAAATATTAAGAAAAAAAAGAAAACAGTATATAAGTATAAGAGCAGAATCATTTCAGACAAAGACTAACTTCTGGCAAATATTTCTTTTGTTTCCTAGAAGTAAACTAAGGTAGTAATGTTGGGAAGAAAATAATTGTGTGAATCTAAATGTAGATTTAATTACCCATCTACACTGATTCTTCCATCCTCTGCTCCCCAAACTCACAATCCCTTTCCATAGATTTGGCATTATGTGCTTAATATATCTACATACTATAACTGACCTTATTGGCATTTACATTAGTCATCAAGAGATATAGCTTGTTCCAATAAAACTCAGGTATCCATGTACCCTACTCATTGTGACCATGCCAAAATGCCACCAAGTGTAGCTTTACAGAAAGTGACACATGGAGAAAGGTATACTAGGGCAGAGGACAGGTGTGCTTGTGTAATCCTCAGGCTGTCACAGAAAATTTGTTCATAGGTTATGAAGAACTTATAGCACAGCATCTGTGAAATGTCTTTGAGTCTTCACTTCTGAAAAATAATTTTGAGTTATTCCCTTTGATGAACAGAACATTAGGAAACACCAGTCTTCTCAACAACATAAAAGATCAATTCCAAGCTTAATAATATGTACACATCTTCTGCTAGTAGCTGAATGAGGAGTAAGCACTTGCTGTTGTGTGATTTGCTAAGATTTTAATAGTGAATTGTAAAAATTAAGTATTAAAAAATTAAAACAGTCAAAGAACCACAGTAGAATGCAAGTATTTGCTCCTGGTCATCCTTTGCATCAAGAGGTGCTGGTTAGAATGGACACGATATTGGGATGTAAAATATCATACAAAAATAGCATTATGCTGATGAATTAAAATATTTACATGCTAAAATATTACAGTAAAAATGTCAGAGAGCTACGAAAGAAAATGCAGATATAGATTAAACACTTTTTTAACAAACTAGATATAATGACATTTTTCCTTGGAATGAAAAGGCCAAACAATGTATTTTCAAACAAAGGAAAGATTTATATGGAGGACACTGGTGCCACTGGTTGATTTTCAGCTCCACTGGAAGTTAAATAGAAACCACAGGGTTATAGCCGTAACTGAAACAGGGAAAAATGGGGGAAAATGTATCCTATAACCATGAAATTCTTACTCTTTGGCATCAATCATTAAAGTTACATGTAGAATGTACTCAAAGGGCCATTGAATGAACTAAATGTATTTTCACATTAAGAATTTAAGTATCTATCTCTCATAAAGTGCAATATTCTCTGTGAAGCCTTTCCACATTCAAACACTGCACGTAGACTCATTATGACTGTCTACAAACCGGACCATTCTGTAATTTAGTCATTAATCTGCATCAGCTTCAGTCTAACATGGCTGCTGCTCCATAACCCTGTGGTACCACAGTTCGCACATAGTCCTTTGGGAAGAAGGCAATGGGCTAAAAACTGTCAATCTTCTTTTTGTCTCTTTCTCTCTCTCTAGATCACACACAAGTACATGCGCACACACATGCACCCCCCCACACACACACACACATATGCATAAGGAAAACAGGAAGTCTAGCAGAGTCTCTCAAGGTTTCATTTGATTATATAAAGGCAAAAATTCCAGGTCTGAATTCCCATAGTATCTTCCCTACTTATACCAGACAGAATGTTATTTGAAATTAGATGATGAGAGTAATTGAGATTTAATTAGATCATTATAATGCATCATTTGTCACCTTGAAATGAGTGATAATTTTAGAGGTGAATAATCTCAGGAAAAATAAAAACAACTGGGCTTTGATATAAAGACACAACATTTTAAAATTTAAAAACAATGTATGTGCCTAAAGCACAGTTATTTTATTCTTATTCTAAATGGAGATTCTAGAATTTCAAACATTTTTTCTAAAACCTGTATACAGTCAAGCAACTTTCTTTTTAAAAAATGGCATTAAAATTAACTAAATCAGAGCACACTGTATCCATAGAATAGCTTACACACACATTGACAGCTTGGTCTATTTCAAGAATTTCAGGATCAAATATACCCTATCATAACTTTTGTCTTGGACGGATGAAGGCATCATCAAGGAAAGGTGCTTAAAGGAGACTCATGGAAAACTAGAAAAATTCAAGTCAAGTAGATTTGGGACTTGCAGGTTGGCCATTTAAAACAGTGAACAGACTTTCCACATGAACAAGATTCACCAGACATAACCCTAAATAACTCTGTCCTTCATGTGTGCCCAGGACTGACTTTTGCTGTGAAATTTCCAGGATGCACAAGCTGCTTACTCACTCAGACAAAATGTCTCTAGCCTTCCTCGTACAGCCGAAGCTTTACTTAGCAGTTATGCTGAGCATCTAATACATTCTGACATCACCGACAAGGACAAAAGCATAGTATATTTTTTCATTAACCATCCATATGAGAAGCTCTTCAAGGATGGGCTCACATAAAAGGTTGATGAGATTATTTACACAGATGGACCACCACTGATTTCCAGAACAATATTGAGTAGAGACACGCTTCTCAATTCCATTATGCTATAAAACTGAATTTACCATCCTACTAGATCCATAATAAATACAATATGTATTACAAGCAAATAGAAGGATAATGTTTCAATCACTACAATTAATTGGCAGAGGAAAAAGACCCACCAAGAGCTGCACTTGCACATCCCATCACCCATACACACATTGACAAGCAAAGAAGGAAAACACCTTTTTATGGTCATGGGCTTGAGAACTGTGTGACACTTTCTAATCTTCATTGTTGGATTTAGTCATACAGGACACCAGTGATTTTCTGAAAGCACAGGAAGTTATTTTACTGCACCAATATTTGCAAGATAAGGGAAATAATTGCTTGAGTAAGGTTTTCTGTGTCTTCCTTGCTCTAATTGTTACTTCAGGGCAAGTTTACAGAAAGAATGAAATGCCCAGATTAAAGTTTCATCAAACCAACCTCAGCTGTTCTCAAGAGAAAAAAAAATTAGTGTGTTCATGAAATCCATTGATAAATGGATTCTTTCTTTCTTCGCTTCTCCTTCAGAGTGGTAGACACTGTAACTTCGGGTTTGGATGCTTTTGGGCCACAGAGTGCAGTGGAGAGCGGGTCAGATAACATCTAGAAGTCAATCAACGAGGGAAATGTTCATTACCATCACCACTTGTGAAACAGAAGGACAGTTATTGCCTCCAGCTTTTGATTTTTGTATTCAGTGTGGCAAAGCACAGATGTAATCTGTCCCTTGAGAGTTTCAAGACTCAAAAACATGTCATCAAGGAAAATAAAGCAGCAAGCCATTTATCATGGAGCAAACTCTTCTGACAGTGGTAGATCATGAGCAGAAAGAATCAGTCTGAGTTTTTGTATCAAGACAAATGTAGCTTTACTGGGTTGAAATTAACTAGTCCACATTAGAATATCATTCAGTTTTTTTTTTTTTTCATTTAAAGTAGTTCTGTATAGTGCTATTAAGCTAAATCACTGAAATCAGAAGCTGGTCTCTGAGTTGCCAGGAAGAAAGCCAATTTTAAAAACATTGTAGAACTCTGATTCCACAAATCATAACTTGAATAGCGTCATCTTTATAGAATAAAATTTCTCAAGATACATATGTAAAAATAAATGCTACTCTTTCTCATAAAATTCTCCACTTTCTCTTGCAAACATCTACACCACAGGTCATGACATAACCTCTTACTTTGGGTTCCTGTCTGGGGCAGCACTTTTCTTCATCTAATGGTCCTCCACTCTTACTGGCATTCAGCAAATATGAGAAACACCAACTGTTACTACCACTGACACCTGGAAGAACTCAATCACTCAATCACGTGGTGCTTAGTATCTTTTCACTTTAGGACAATTAAAGGTCAGCTCTAACCTTATGAATATATCGATGGGAGAAATTTTTATGCCCCTATCTTGTACCCTGAGCAACTACTTTGAAGATAACAACATGTATAAAATTTAACAATTATTCTCTTGTTATTTTGTCACGAAATTTTGCTTTACCCTTTTGCCATAAAAAATAAACAAATAAGAGAGAAAAAGCAAACTATTCTCACACCATTTACTGAGGAAAATAAATTTTTTTCTTCTTCACTTCTGGAAAATTCTCATGTATTTACTGGCAGCATCATGGCTTCAACCTGCAACAGGGTCACTGGAAAAAGACATTAAAATGAGGTGATAAAAATCACTTGGCCCCAAAGCTATAAAAATGTTTTCTCAAGCAGAAGTGGAAAATAGTAAAAGGTTTACCTCAAAGTAAACAACAGTGGAAATTAGGAGCAAACACACCGTAAAGGGGCAGATCAATGCTCAGTCAGACACTGGCATCTCTAACAGAGCCACCAAGGGATGCTGAGAGCCAGGTACATTCACTGCTTCCTGTGACCTTCATCTCAGATGTGAGAGGTCTGCTCTGAATGTTACTAGCTTCTTCATCAAAATTGTCTAAAGAACCACAGGACCCCAGAAATAGGGAGTTATCAGTTGATATTTGGGAAAGTAATTTAGGAAAAGCAAAAGAAGTTTCACTCTGAACTATTTCTCAAGAAAGATGTGAGTTCAAACTAAAGAACTCTGGAAAAATCATACACATATTCAATAAAGCATGACTTTGCTTAACAGTCCAGAGTCATTTTTTTAACTTCTTTTCCTTGCAACATATTGAAGATAAAAAACAAAATTTACTCAAAATTCATCACTGTCAGGGATTTGAAGAAATGATAAATTAAATCTGCACCATTTTCTTAAGCACTTTGAGCGTTGGAAGGACAGAGTTAACTACTGTTGAATTCATTTAAACTATACACATTTATTATTACTCACTCTCTTAAACCATGGAACTACAACTGAACAATAACTAAGATATTTCTAAAGCTCTGATTCTGAAAGGTTTAATTAACCAGATATATACATATAGTTATAAAGTGTAAGGACTCTGCTGGCAAAAAACTGGATGTATCTTCATGTTTTATATGTAATATGTTCTCTAAACATTAAACACAACAAAGGACAACCAGTCAATGTAACTGATTAACAGCACAAGACAAACGTTGAGTGTCTGAATCCTACCTCCAGTATTTACTTACTTTGGGATATTGGATATATTCCTCCCTTAGCTCCTTCCTCTGTAAAATGGATATGTAGTGGTTCATCATGTGGGACTTTCTGAGAAATAAATGGCTACACTTATGTAAAGTGCTTGTCCATAAGTGTCTAGTACATTGTGTTACATAAATATGTTTCAACGTGGTAGCTCCCCCCCCCATCCTACCACCACCTTCATCTCAAACTGCAAAAACCCTTTTTAGGCATAATAGAATTTAAACCTCTTACTCTTGCTCTTAATGGATCTGGCTAGTGAAAGAGTTTCAACTGCTCCAATGTATTCACAAGTTTCCTGCTGTGAGGGCTGCCCTTCCAGAAGGAAAATGATGTGGCAATAAACTTTTCCACATTTCATCGTGAGACTGTAAAGCTGGAAAACAGTTCAGGGAATATATAAGCAAAACACAGACACTGAACTGCTTGGTCATTGTTTTGCTTGGGCTTATAGTACTTACCAGGGGGATACATACCAAAAATTCTCCACTTTGGGCCAGATATTTTATGGGACTGAGCTAAACTGCATCCTGTTGTGAAATGACAGCACAGAGCCAGCAAACACATGCACTGCACGAGCAGGTTTGCTTTTGGATACGCTCAGCCCTGTAGAAGCTTCCCTATGATTTTCAGCCTCCCTGAGACCAGCAGAGCTCCACTCCAGCCAGCGCACATTTCTTCCTGAGATCGCTCAGCATCAAAACTGATTGGGCCTAGCATTTTGTCTGAGGACATTTAGTCTACTGACTCAGAGACAGATGTGAATAAGCCAGAGAAAGTTTTCTAGGGTAAAGTGGAAAAGAGAAAGGAAAATAAGGCAAACTATGTTATGCGGATCAAGATAAGACTCCTCAGGAGCTAGAAA
This sequence comes from Dinomys branickii, assembly GCA_004027595.1. Lineage (NCBI taxonomy): Eukaryota > Metazoa > Chordata > Mammalia > Rodentia > Dinomyidae > Dinomys > Dinomys branickii. Next base: position 166,373 of record PVLD010000474.1, read on the forward strand.
TGATGAAACTGGTTTTTTAGGCAAAAAAGAATTTTTATATGATTTTTTTCAAAGGAGAGAATTCAATGGACAGATGAAAGGCAAAAGTATTTGAATGAATGTACAATCTCTTCTACTGCAAAAGTTGACACCTGCTTGACTATGGGGCCAGGCGACCACACAAAAGGAAAGAATTTAGATTCAAGTAGCCTGGGTGGAAATCTTGGTTCTGTTACCACTATGAACTACATAATCTTGAGCCAAAATATGTAATTTTCCCAGGCTTGGTCTGAATGTAGTGTTTAAATGGGATGCTATATGGTCAGATTCCAGGGAGAATGAGCTCTCAATAGATACTAATAGCCTGAGGAATGTAGACTTTTCAAAATTAGAGTCACTGTTTTATCTTGTTTAAGTTTTTAAAATCATAGTAAAAGGAAATGAAGGTGGTACAATAGGGCTTTGTCAATAAGTAAAATTCACTGGTAAGACAAAGGCTTAGATCAAACTCTAATAATGGTGCTACCATTTCACGAAAACATCTCTGTCTTCTAATACAGTACTAAGAAGCAGTAAGTTGATAAAGAAAGATGGAAAAATTAAGTGAAGCTAAGCCTATGTTGCACATTCTTGCTTTCTCTCCTAAGTGCCTTTATTTCCTTTCTGAACCAGTCATTCTTGCTAATAGCCTAAAATCTCTTTCATTTCCTCAACTTATTAATGTACAGCAGTACCTCAGTTCATGAATTCTTCTGTTTGCAAACAGTTCAGTTTGCAAACACATGCACTCAGCACAATTTTGTTTCTGATGACGAACTATGCATTGGGTGGGTAACATGACCAAGGCCAACTTCCCCTGAATTGTGTGACAAATTAAGTTTGTAGACTGAGGTACCACTTACTATATTGTATAATACTTTAATAACCTACAAAACACTAGATAGTACTTATAGCAGTCTACAAAAAGTGCATTTAATATGTTAATCATTTGCATAACTGATATGTTCTCAATGTTTTTCTGTTGTAACCTGTTCATGGAAATATGTTTCCTTGTATGACTGGTGATTTTATTCTTATGTCACATTTCTTTTCCGTTAGAATTTACAGGTACAAATCTTTTAAATATGATATGAAGTTGAGTTTTTCTAGATATGATTTATTTTAGTTTCTGGTTGATGTCTGGGGAACCTCTAGTCTAGAACAACCATTTTAAATTAAGTCTTCGCTTGAGGTCTGCGGAGGACCAAGGTACTTCTATTTTGAGTTTCGATACCAGTTGAGGTTGCTTGCAGTTGCAAATTTCTAAGGGTAATTTTCTTTTCCTCTTCACTTGCTGCCAAAGTTGGAAAAGGCAGGTTCTTTATGATCTCTTGGGGATGAAGGTAGGTTTATTTCTAGTTCATCTATCTGCAGAAATGGAGCTCGTTGGGGTCCTGGCTTTACGGGAGGTCTCCCATTAAACATCTCACCTTTGGCTTTGTCTTTTCTTATCTCTATGAAACACTGAAAATTCTGTACTCCAGTTCTCCTGCTTGGGAAAATTCCCTAGAGACAACTGCCATTGTTTCACTTCCTTTTTTTAAATCTCTGTTCTTTAGAGGTAAGAAATGTTGAGTGAGATCACATTCCAGCCTCCTAGTACTGATATAAAGACAACTCAAAATGGAAAGAAAGCTAAACAGCTTTCCATTTTGAAAAGCAAAGAGATGAACACCTTGATTTCAATGCTATAAAGAAATATGCAATAGCATGAATGGCAACAGATGTGGATAACTTGTAGTCTGTAGCTAATTTTCACAGTAGGTTATCAAGTGTCCCTTGGCCTTCCCTGAAAGAACCTCTGAAAATATCTGTACAAGTGTGTCCAAAAAAAATTTTCATCATTTTAAAGGAAATAGCACATTTACCTTCCAAAAGGCTATTTGGTCCAAATAGAAAGGGTTTTGATTCTTGCTTGACTAGAATTACATCTGTCCCAAGTGGTACAAAAGTTTGACCTGTTTGCAACTGAAGTTCTGAGTCTTACGTCTTTGGTAAAATAATAAGGTGAATAGTGCAGTACTTCATAAATGCAATTATTAATAATAAGAATAGAAAATCTTTGGATTCACATTTTAAAACAGTAACACAAGAAAGCCCTAATAGGAAAATAATTAGGAGGCTAACTCTTTTGAACTTTATATGTAACACTCATAACCACATGAGGCTTTGCAAGATATTTCTGCAGCAATATATCAATATCTCTACCAGGAGTTGATTAAAAATACATATCCACTGGGTACTAAATCACAACATCTTCACAGTGATTCTGCAGGATAATTCAGTCCACTGTAGCATCTGGCCATCTTCTCTACTCTTACAAGAACACAAACTGCTTACATTGTGTCTTTATTCTGAATTTTCTCCAAATGTTCTTTTTGTGAAAAGGAGGCTTTACCACTCCCTTCTTGATAGTTTCCATTTATGAGTACATCCACCCTTAACTCCAGTTATCTTGCTTGCTCATCTTCCTCTTCCTTTTCTAATTACTGTAGAATTCTGTCATCCTAAAATCCAATTGAAAACTTTACAATTTTCCCTCTTCTAATTCCATTCTAGGAGAATACACATTTGCTGATCCCTACTTTTTATAGTTTTGATATTCAATTGCTATTTCTTCGCTGAATATTCAGTATAAAACAATTTGATATTCACACACTTCCTAATTGAATGACCTTGTACTGTTAACCAAAGCCCCAACTCTTTATGAAATGTACTATAGCTGCCTTCTAGCTGAATATTATCAGAGTTGCATGTTAGACATGCACATTACAGAAATGAATTACTCTTTGCCTGTTTCCATTTATGCTAATTGAAATAGCAACTCATATTCTTAATTATAACTATTGATGAAGTCTAGCATAGGTGAACAACCATTGCAAAAGTCATTAGAATTGGGATTTCTACATGAAGCAAAACACTAAAGAATAGTAGCTAATTTCAGAAAGCTGCAGAAGCTCAAGTGGTCAAGTTCTGCAAGCTGATTTATATAGTGCTGGCTGTTAAGCTTCTTACATTGTCTGATCACTACTCTGGCTTTCACAGAAGAATAAAGGTAAAACCAACATTGCCTCTTCTTAAGCATTTCAGCAAAGCTGAGTGGATAGAGAAATCCAAAGACAGCCATCTAAATCATCAGTTAACAGCAAAATGGTGTGACACCAAGAAGCAGACAGAGATAAGACTCCTTTGAATGGGATGAACCCATTCCTTACACTATTGAGTCAGCTGCTACACATGTTCATTAAATACAGGCTTTTTCTTTCAGTCTCACCTTAAAAAAGCTAAACCAGAAAGTATCATCTAGTGGGGAGCAGTACCAGTGTCCAGAAAGAAAAAAAACAAAAGCTGCCTTAAATATTTAGTATTAACAATTGTATAGGAACACATTTTAAAAAGAAACCATTCAAAGGGCAATGATTCAAACACATGAAAAAGAAGACTTGCCTCCATCAGAAAAATTCACACATTAATAGTTTACCAGTAAGTGGTAAAGGTATTTGTCACAAAAACATCAATGAAATTATCTCTCACCGCCACTTACATGGTCTTTATAGAGGCCAACATTTCTTTTCATGATCCCTTAAAATCAACTCTAATATAATAGTGATTCATTCCACATGCAAAGACAGCACTGACCGGTAACATTCTTTAGACTCACTGAAGAATGTTCCATGTAGAAATTCTTTTGATGACTTTCATGGATCAGTAGACCATTCAGAGTCAGATGGGAATTATCTTTAAATTTTTCAATTCTATTTAAGAAGCAAATAACTTGCTTCTTTTATCATTTACATTTCTACATTGGTAGTAAAAGTAGAAACTGAATGGGACAAACATAAGAAGTGAATACAATTTTAATAAACTCTGAATTTTATATTATATGGTTGAACCACCATGTCCCATGAAGCCTACTTTCTGCAGTTTTATCGAGAAATCCTCCAAGTTAGTTTGCTTATCTGAGGGCATATGTTGTATCTTACTTTTAGATAATATTAAATATTATTGAAATAATATCAAATATATTAAATATTGAAGATTTTTTAATCCTGGATAGTTCATATTAAAATGTTTAATTGCCTTCTATGTTAAGAAGTTCTTTCTAATATGAATTGAAATTTCTTCCTGTTATTTAAGGCATTTATCTTTCTTTGACCTTGACCTTGACAGAGAAGGGGTGAGCAGACTTCCTCTAATGACCACTCATATATTAAGCCAATTATTATCTCACCTTTTAACCTTCAAGCCTCCAGGGTGGAGATATGCAAGGTTTTAGCCATTTCTGACAGGCTTTGTCTCTGAATATTTCAAAATCAATCTCTCTCTTCTACCCTCCTTCTCTCTTCTTAATTTTTCTCAGTCTCAAGCTTGCTCACATCTTTAAATTAAATGATCACAACAGCGATTATTACTCCCCAGATTTCATGACTCTTATTTTTAATTTACATGCCAATGTGTTACTTATTTTATAGTAATGTAGTTTTGCCACTCATGCAAAATGCCTTAGTTAGTGTGTGTCAAAAGACTGTAAGTCAAATCACCATTCCTATTAAAATAATGGAAACACAGGCAAATATCCTGGAAGAGCAGAAAGAGCATAATTAGAAACAATGAGATGTGAAGCTCAGCTCTGACACCTGGGAGCCTGAACACATCATTAAGATAATTTTAGGTGAATTGAGTATCACAACATACCTTACAGAGAAGGGAGTTTGAAGGGCATAAAAATGGATGTGCGGTGGCAAAACAAACCCTCCAAGAACAATTGATAATATGATTTTAATGGTGTATCTGACTAAAAGTCCAACTGTAGTATACATGACTCAGTCCAACTGATTTACAGGAATGACTATAGTTATAGTTAATAAATAACAAACAAATAATAGTTAATAAGTAACAAACAAATAAATAAAAAACAACCCACACATGATAGCATTGATCAGTTGAGAGTCAGTACAGAGTCAAGCTAGGGGAAAGGAATGGTTTAGAAGAGTAAGATCTGAAAGGAGGGGCAGAGCACAGGCTGACTGTGCCTCCCGCCAACTGAAACAGCAAGGAGAGGGCTGAGCTGGCAGAAGAGGACTCAGAGCCCAGGGCTGGGTCAAAGCCATATGCAATGGAATCTACTAGGAAACAGAAGCACCTTGCAGCACAATGTCCCTCCCTCTGCATAATTCATACTAAATGACACCCGGAGTTCCTTACTGCTGTTCCAAGTGCCAACATTTTTTCCTAATTCCTATAAACAGGATTTTCCCCGCTGAAACACCAAATATTCAACTTTCATTGTTTTTCTCCAACATTTACTTTAAAATTTGGCTCAGTTAATGCTTATGAAGTGCCTACTATGTGGAGGAGTGCAGAGGGCACTGAAAACATGTCGACAAAAACCTTGAGCTCCTTTTAGGGTGCTCACATTCACTGTGGGGAAAGCAGAGAGCTAATACTATAGTGAACATAGTACTGGCTGCCTGTGTAATGGTTTGAGAGTGTGATCAGCACCAAAATATTAACTGGGTCAGAAGAAAGGAAATGAGGAGGGAGAAGAATGATAGTACTGTCATTTTGAGGTGGACTCTTGAGAAGGTGATATAATAGTAAATGTTCAAGGGGAACAAGCTCAACCGACCCATGATACCCTTTGGAGTGACATCATTGTACGCATAGGAAATAGCTAATTCAAAGGCCCTGATTTAGTAGGGAGCTGGGTGGGGCTGGGGAAAGGCAAAGGAACTCCCGGAAGAGGAACACCATCACTGAGGGAAACATTATGAGAATTAAGGACAGAGAACATGTACCAGAAGGCTGCATGAGCTCAGGAAGCACAGGGTGAAGGCAAGGCAAGGATACGGCCTCACAGACCACTGTAAAGACTGCCTTTATCTTATTTTTGGTGAGGAGCAGTTGTAGTTTCCAGAAAAGGGGTGGCATTATCTGACAGGTTTTAGAAACATCACTCTGCATATTTCATGAAACATAGACGGCAGCAAACCACAATTAGAAGCAAAGAGAATTCTTAGGACATTCACGCAGCAGTATGGTAGAGATTCAGACCAGGATGGCACAAATGAAGGTGGTGAGAAGAATGAAGGTTCTGGAAATATTTGGACACCAAGTATTTGCAATATTCTCTGGCCACCAGGATAAGATGAAGTAGACTAACCTGAACATGGGAGTTACCATCCTCTGAGATTATTAACACAACTTGCTTTGAGGTATGTTATTTGTGAACGCTTCTGTAGATAACAGCCTGGAATTGGGACTGAGAACATTTTAACATCAAATGTTGTCTTGTTCATTTGCTAGATACCTGACCCTGTGGTAATCACTTAACTACCTAAGTCACACATTCTGGAAAACTAAAATGAGTTAAAAGTGCCTACAAGTTTTGTTAGGAGTAAATGAGGTAATACATGTAAAAATAATTTCCTAAAATTTCTTGTACATAGTAATTAGTCATTCAGTGATGAATGTGATTTATGGTTATAGTTACATTTAGCATAATTACTGTTTTAATTTCATGTGATTTATGTCTATTGTTATGATGAATTTTTGAAGTAAGGCAAAACAAGGCATTTTGTACACAAAGTCCATATGCATTCTCCCCACATATTAATCCTGGCCTAGTTAACCTTGTGCTGTGGATGTGAGGGGGTTAGTACTGTAAGAGTGACAGATGTGAGTTGCTATGCAGAGATTTTCAAGTGTTAGATCAGTAATATATGGGCAGAGTAGCCCAAGTGAAATTTCTCCATTTTTAAAAATACATGTTCATCATGACTCTTGTGGATTTTTTTCCCCACTTTTCAATTCTTTACTTTAACTCACTGTAATTTGGTTCGGTTTTAAAAGTATACTTTGGTGTAAGGATTGCTGAAAAGTGTTCTTATGTTTAAGCGATTGTCTTTAAAATACTGCAGTCATTTTGAAATCTGCTCCTCTCCTTAAGCTTGTAAGCAGCCTCACCACTGTGGCGTCATATGTAAATTTAATGAGTATTCGCTCACCTTCATCACCCAAGTCATTGGGTCATTGATTCTTGTTTCCCTGTGCGCTGCTAAAACAAGGACCGCTTCTGCTCATCTTTACCAGTCCTTCCTGTCTATTAGCATTGTTGTCCTCCTCCCAATACATTTTTAGGATAAAAGCAGCCTTGCTCTCAATTATTCAAATGACAAATGAACTTGGTGTTTCACTATTTTTAAATGTTTTAGTAGAGTAGTTCTCAGATTTTCCCTAGTCTAAAAGTATATAATTTTAATGTGTTTTTTTTTTTTTACTTTTAATACTAGCTTAGGAACAATCCATAATGAGCATCACTCAGTATTTCTTCAAAGAAACTCGATTCTTAAATTCAATCCACAAAAATCAGTATTTGATTTATTAGAACCTAAACCTTTTTTCTCTATAGTAATTGTCTATACCTTTGCTATGTATTTCTCCTTTACAAAAATTAAAGTGTGATGAAATTATCACTTAGGAACAATAATGTGAACACGTGGAATTAATTAGGATAATTATTAAGGAAATAGTTACAAGAGATTATAAGCTAATCAAACACATGCAGCAGAAGTAGACTGTTGGCAGAGGCTGATGCCGGCTAGAATTTCCGGGAGGAAATCATGGGAGCAGCAAATCATTTTACAAAGTGCTACATATGGTATTACAAAGAACATGCTCCAACTTTTTACCACCTCAGGTTTTATAATCTTTTCTGAATTGACAAAATCTATCATATTAATTCCATTGTGACTGCATTGACAGAATGCAATCTTTCTAGAATGCAATTTAACAAATTGTTGCTCCTCCGTTTTAAATTCTTATTTAGTTCTTGACCTGTTGTATAAAATATAGACTCAAGCATAACAAAAATGTCTTACAACTTCTTACTTTGTCTATCCTCGAAGAAACATGTCTTCTACTTTACACACTCACACTTTTGCAACCATGTTGAGATCTTTCACATTCCAAATAATCAAAATTGTGTTGTTTTTCTGGGCCTTCTCTGCATAATAGTTTTCCTGCCTAACTCTCCCTTCATCTGACCCATGATGGCCTATCCCATTTCTTTATCCCAAGGGACATGAAGATTGGCCATTGCCATTCTATTACATAAATGAAATTGAAATAAACCATAACACTTGCGGGACACATACAGATTCTACTGGGAGAGAGGTAACTTACTATTTCTCTGAATTCACTGAGATCACACGTCTGAAGATACTATTAGCTTTAACTAGTTTGAAGCACCTATCAAAAAATCATCTAGAAATTAAATCAAATTGTGACAAACAGAACCAATGAACTGGTAAAAGGTAATGTCCAGTGGTAGTGTTCAAATATCTGACTCAATCACTTCTGAAGTTGCTACTTAACTGAGGTTTATGAACTATTTGGTCAACAATTTTTAACTGCTTAAGGTTTTTTTCAGTTAGTTTTCTATATTTAAAATGAAAATATTGCTGGTTACTACTATGTTACTGAACTTATTTCTTTATAAACTGTCTCTACTTTGTGTAGCATTATTATAGCCCAAGTTCTCAGTACACAGTCAAGTAGAAGAGGAGGCTTATCAAAGGATTTTGACATGAATTTTCTAGCCAAACTTACTGATCAGTATTGTTATGGTTAAGAATACTGGTCATGAAATTTACTTTCTTGGGAAACATCTCCCTGAGCTAATAAGGATTCTATGCGCTCATCTTCAGGTTGAAAACTGTTGCAATAAAAAATTCTTTACAGATAATTAAAGTAAATTAATAAATGTAAAACGGTGGTACACTGCCTATGACAGTGTCTAACATAGAGTGAGCATTAATAACTGCTAGACTTTGTCTACTATGGCGATATAATCTTCTCTATTACCTTTCTCACATCCCAAAATGTCGTGGCTTGCCCCATGCACCGGAAGTTTAATTCGTTGTCACATGTGAACACATGCCAGCTTTCTGATCAGAAGAGCCTAGAAGAGGCTGGCTTGGAGAACTAGAATAAGACACTGAGTGCACATCACGTCCTACACTATCATGTAACTTCTCTTAGATTTTATTCTGCTTTCATGTTTTCACAGTTGCACTTGAAGATTATTTTTTGGAGACATCGGCAGACAACAAAGCCACTCTTTTTCTCTGTATCATTAGATAGCTGATTTGGTACTATGTGAAGGAATCCAAACAATGAATGTAGATCCAGAAAACATGATGAAGTAGGAGGCAGAAAATCAATAAGGGTACGGGAGACTCGAGCAACTACATCAGCTAGTTTGGCCCAACTGGCAGTTATGGAGCAATCCAGCCAGTACCAGTGGAACATATTTTTTAGAACATATAGTACTTATACCCAGAGATACTAATTTATGGACCATAAAACAAGCCTTAGTAAATTTAAAAAGATCTACATCATACAGGGTACATTCACTGGGCACAACAGAAATACAAAATGAATAATACAAACTTCTCTGGGAATTTTTCTAATATTTTGAAAACAAGCAACACAATTTTAATAAACCATGGAACAATTAATCAATTAAATGGCAAAATATCTGCAAGTGAAGAAAGCAAAATTTCAGTATATCAAGTTACTGGGGAGTCCTTATGCAGTCCATTTAGGAGAAAATTTATTGAATAAATATCTGCATAAAAATGAAAAGACTCACATTGTTGACTTCAGCTTATTCCTAAAGAAATTAGAAAAGAAGAATAAGCACAAGTATTTTAAAAAAAGAAGTAGTAATTATCGGTGAGAAAATCTATGACACAGAAAACAAGAAAGAAAATCAATCGCACAAGAAGATGTTCTTTGAGAGGATCAATAAAATTTATAAACTTCTAGCGAGACAAATAGGAATAAAAGGGGTAAGACACAAGCTGCCAATATATGAAATGAAAGAGGTCACGTCATTAACGATCCTCTGACTATCACCAGGATAACCAGGGAATACAACATGCACAAGTTTATGTCAATAAATTGGACATCTTGAGTGAAATGGGTCCAATTATTGAAACAGACACAAACTCCTAAAGTTCATTCAAAAATGAATTAATGGAAAAACTCACTACATATTAATGAAACTAAACTATTATAAAACATGTCATGAAGGAAATTTCACACCTATATCACAGTACTGGTAAATTCTACCAAACATTTAGAAAATAAATACAACTTTTACTCAAAGCACCCTAAAAGATTGTGAAAGAATTAAGTTCTCATTCCATGAAGTTACCATAATGGGAATAAAAAGCAAGACATTACAAGAAAGCTAAAAGCCAGTGTCCCTCAATAACATGAATGTAAGACACGTAAACATTTTTAGCAAATTTATTCCAATAATGTATAAAAACAATGATACGTAATGACAAAAGAGTACTCATATTTGTTGAAGTAACTCAAGGATGATTAAGATTGAAATCAATAATATAATCGATATAATTCACCATGTTGCAAACAAAAAAAATACATATATAGCTAGGTGAATTGATTCAGAAAAAGCATTTGATCTAATAAACATCCATTTCTGACTCAAACTCAGCAGTGTAGGATAAAGAAAACATCTTCAGCCTGGTAAACAGTATGTATTGAAATTTAGAATCATCAAACATAGTGGTTAAAATTAGGACCAAGACAAGGTTTATTTTCTCACTACTTTAGCACTATACTAGATGAAAATACAAAACCAAAAAATATCCTAAAAGGAAATTAAAAAGCAATGCCATGTACAATAGCCTAAGAATGTGAAATACTTAGGATATATCTTGGAGAACAGCATAAAAGCTACATTTCCAAGAGAAAATAAAAGGGACCTAAAGGAACCGAGATGTATTCTTTATCCATAGTTCAATTTTAAGATATCATTTCTTCCAAATAGTCTTATAAATATAAAGAAATCCCAACACAGTTTTTGTAGAAATTTATAGATTCATTCTTGAAGAAATGCAAAAGACTAAGAATAATAAAATAATTTTCAAACAAAGGAATTGAGCACAGTCGTATATCTGTGTTTCTATAATCCCAGCACTTGGGAGGCTGAACCAGAGTGATTGCCAGGACTTCCAGTCCAGCCTGAATTATAGATCAAGACTCTGTCTCAAAAGCTAAAAAAAAAGGAAAATATAAAGTTGGAGGACTAACGTAACTTTATTTCACAATTTAGCATAAAGCTACAGTAATAAAGACTCTGGTATTAGAGCCAGGATAGGCAAATATATTGAGAGAACAGAATAAAGAATCTAGCGATAAACTTGCATATATACTTCACTGATATTTTTGTCCTTTTGAAACAGGGTCTCACTATGCAGTTCAAGCTGGTCTTGAGCTCATTCTGTAGCCCAGGCTGGTCTCAAACTCGCAACAATCCTCCTGCGTCAGCCTCCCGAGTGCTGGGATGGGAGGTGTGTGCACCACTCCCTGCTCACTTCACCGATTTTTAACAAACAAGAAAAGGCAATTCAGTGCAAAAAAGGCAGAGGATGCTTCAACAAGCACCCTTTGAATAACTGCCAAAATGAATGGGAGAAAAAAGAAAACGTAATGCAAGTTTTGTGACAATGCAGATGTTATTCCAAATCAATCATAGATCTAGACGACATAAGCTATGAAACTTGTAAAAGAAGAATCGAAAGGAAATCTTGAGCTTGAGTTATGCAAAGCCACCTGGACTGTCGATCGAAGAACTTTACGAGAAAGAAAATATAATGAAAACTAAAACCTTTCGCTCAGGGAGACACTGCTATGAAAACAAAAGCAGGGTACAAATTGGGAAAATAAAGCCATGTGAAAATCGTATACCTGGTAAAGGGTCTGTATTTATAATACTGTACAAGCGCCTTCAAAACTCAATCACAGAAATCCGGCGGATTGTTTAATGGTAAAGAATTTGAACCAATTCTCTCCAAGGAGTACATGCAAGGAGAAGCGTGCAAGAAAAAAATTTCAGTTGCCTTGGTTATTCAATTTCCAACCATAGTGAGATACCACTAGGGCCTCTTAAATAAATAGACTTGATTAAACACAGTTGATGTAGGTGAAGAAGAACAGACACTAAAAGTCTAATACGCTACTGGTGGGAATGTACAATACAATGGTAAAATATTAAAATTTAATATTTGGAAAGCAGTTTAGTAGTGTCTTAAAATATTAAACATATATAACATATGACCTGGATATATATACTATTCCTTAAGTATTTACCCACAAGGAATAAAAGCAAATGCACATACAGACACTTACGCATGAATATTCATAGCACTACTATGTACAATAGCCCCAAACTGGATACAACACAAATGTCTGGGTGAATGAATGAAAAACAAATGCTTAATAATTATAGATTCCTCGGCTTGCATGTGACTTGAAAAAATGATACTGACTGAAGAAAAGCAAATAAGAAAGAGCATGCCTTATATGAGTCAACTTATATAAAACTCTAGAAAATGAAAACTAGTCCACAGGTTAAAAATGGTTCACGGAAGAAAGATAGGAAAAAGGGTTAGGAAGGAACACTAGGAAACTTCCCTCAGTGCTCGGGAATTTCCACTTGATGACAGCGCATTCACTGTGCACGCCTGTCAGAACACATAAAACTGCACCTTTTAAACATGCCAGGATGCAGTTGCTTACATTTTAATTATACTTCAAAATAGCTATTGAACAAAAAAGAAACTGTTTTTTCTTGAGAAGTCTTCACTGGAAATGGGTAGATTATATCATCAGCTGAAACCTGCACAGTAAGAACTGTATGTCTGGTGGTGTTTAAACCATAAAAATGGAAGGGTAGAGGCAAGTCAGTCAAAACCATTTACAATGATGGTTCTGAGCATGGCAGCATAGTTGGCTTATTTTACACAGTGGCAAATTGGCAGGCCTTTAAATAAAATGTAGAGACTTTAAATAGTCATTGTGTTTTCAGTCTTTCCTACTGTTTTGCTTCTTAACCCTCTTGAAAAACTTTGAAAGTCCTCAAATCTATGGCATTTGGAATGGAAGTTATGTGTAAAAGTACATTCATAACATGTTTAATCCAGATATTTTCCTGATTTTATGCATGCTGGAGTCAAACTGGCAATTATAGTCTTCTAGAACTGAGAATAGAGAAAAGTCACTATACATGTATCTCTAAACCTATTTCAAGCTATATTAATTCATTATTTTCTGCACTGTATATTTAAACTGAATTCACATACAATGAAACTTAGCCAAAATCTTCATATATGAAAATTAAAGTTTTTATTAACTATGCCATAGTCTCAAGGTCCATCCACTTAGTAACAAAAGTCTCAAGTTTATCCCTTTTCATGGCGGAATAGTACTCCATCACAATGTTAAAATTATGTTTTATCAACTCATCAATAAACTTACATACATACATACATACATATATACATACATAAATATATGATGGTCCTAAACTTCCACTTATTTTTCTTCTTTTTTTAAATTTAAGTCAATTTATTTAACAATTAGGTATATACCCAAATGCACTTATCACATTCATCATAGGGAATTTGTACCAGTACATAATGTACCTTGATTTCTCTCTTTTTCTCCCATTCACCTCCCCTCCCTTCAACCCCTCTTCCCTTCCTTATTTATAAATCTTTGTTTCCACTTCATCTTTCTTTTCTCATTTTGTCTCTTCTCTTCCTGCCCTTCCCTCTTCCTCCTCCCTGGTTCCTAGGTCCTTTTGAACAGTTTCTTCCCATGTCACCGTATCTCTTACACAACTTCGTCCTTATTTACACTTTCAGATTCCCACACCAGTGAGAAAATGTAATGTTTACACATGTGTGTCTGCTTTATGTCACTCAAGAGTATGGTCTCAAGGTCCACCCATTTAGCTAGAAATGTCTCAAGGTTATCATTCTTTATGACAGAGTAATGCTTCATTGAATAAAATAAAACACATCTTTTTTTACAGTCATATATGTCCACCCATGTGTATAGCGGCACAGTTTGTAAAAGCTAAATCTTGGAAACAATCATTCTTAAAAAAAACATCAAAAGTAGCCTCTTTGAGCCAATTCAGTGATCAGTTCCTTGAAAAGAACATGTTAGTTATAGTTTGTATATTTTCATACCATACAGTACATTACTAATTAATAATCATTGAGGTGGTCATTACCTCAATATAAAACCTGCTATCCAAAGTATCATACCAAGGACTTGTGTATTATTATATGACTTTTGGTTATCAAGTACAAATATAAGTCATAGAAAAATTATTATTAATATTTTTCAAAAATATATGACCTTATAAATCAACAAAAAGTACATAGAACCTCCAGTAAATGCAATTGAATCAACACTAAATATGAGAGTAGACTTTAATCATGACTTCTTAAGTGACTAGCAAGCATTAATCACTAAGATGTACTTTTGCATGTTAAAATGAGACTCAACTAAGGGATAAAGATACAGGGAAAATACTCGTTCAGGTAACAATGGATAAAACTCAGATTGCGCATTTATTTTATATCTAGTTAGTTTTCAAAAATATTCTTAATCATTGAAAGACTAGTCTTTAAAATTTCATTTATTATCCAGGAAATGTGCTTAATTTCCAAAATCCTCCTCAAGTAATATTTATAAACTTCATGTGTCATAGCACAGTCCATATACATTTGCATTAGCCAATCAAAATAAGTATTTGAAGGGTATTGGTCAAAATAATTTGTCACCAGATAGGTCAACTCTCTTATTAATAATAATAAAACTGGTGTTTACATAACTATTTGTATAGCAATTTCATATCATCTCTAAACATTTATTCATTAATACCTTCAATATGTCTATGCATTATCTGGCAAGCATTCATTCCATTTTACTGATTAATAAAGCAAATCCTAACTCAGAAAATGACTTGAGCCTAGTGACTCTGTTTTCTAATTCACAATCTATTTCCATCTACCTTGAAGAAGAGAAAAATATAATATCTCTATCAGGAAATAATCTGATTTTACCAAGTACAAAGTATCCAGTTGGCACTCAGTGTGATCAATACATTCCCACCTTTTTGTATGCGATCCAGTCAAACACCCTGTCAATGTCTGTTGCTTGTAGCACTTCCTGGGATACCGGGTGGGAGCTGGCCAAGCCATCTAGCAGCATCACTTCGTGCAGAACATCTGTCAGAAACCTCTGTTTTTCCTGCAATGCAGCAGATAGGGTATTATCACAGGCTGGTCATAGTTAAAATACAATGTGCAAAATAGTATGGACAGAGTCAGTATCACTTAAATGAAGATGTTCCCACAAATCTCAAGAGTTCAGTATATTAAATACCCCCACTGTGGTCCTCTAAAATAGAGGTAGTGGATTTGTGCACAACTGAAACAAAATCCAATGGACTGCAAAAGGTCCTAAATACTATGTGTAAAAACAGTGAGATCTGCTTCAGCAGTGGTCAAAGCAAATTTGGAGAGTAACACATTTGAAAGGCAAGATGAGCCCTCTTATGCCTTCTACAGGACTGAGAGCACAACTTGTCCCAAATAAGCTTTTTAGGTAAATTCAGTAGAAGAATATTATCTTGCCATTGAACACCCCTTATTTCTAGTCTATTAGAACAGCTCATCCTCCATCTGAGCCTCCACCTTCTCTATATATTGCTTTCTGAATGAAATCCAAGAGACCAAGACACACAGTGAAAGGCATTTTTACATCAATTCACAACCTGCCAATGTACATGTGAATTTAGAATAATGAGTATAAAGCAGAATCATTAGGTATTAATAATCCACTTCCATTAAACAAGGAAAACAGATAAAACCATAACACTTCCAGTCTCTGCATGCTGACATATTAGTATCTGTCCGAATAAAACAGGTTATGTTAGAAATAAACTAAAGATAAGGTGCTCCTCTGGTGTGTTTTAAGAAAATCTACTTTAATGGAACCATTTGGATTTCTTAACAAAAATGCTATTCTTAGGCTTCCTGGAATTTGGCCTTTGTTGATGAAGCAAGGGGAGGAAAAAGAAATTGCACAGGAGAGCGAGGACTAAATAGCCCCTCGGGAGTTGGGACCTAATGAGCATCACTCCAGAGATTAGAGATCCCAACGTCTAAACTGTGCTACCTAATTTGGAATTTACTCTGAGTCTCCTAGTTTAGAGACAACAGATAAACAATATACATATATGTATAAGTAAAATCTGGCTGTAAAGAATACTTCTGTTCATCTTCACTTGTTCAGTGATGTGCTAGTTTAGTTAATAATTTAATTAATTAGCCATCCAACTGGATCCTGTGAAATTTATTTTCTAATAGCTGAGCCAACACTGTCTCTAACACCAAACTATACTCTGATGGCTGTATAAAGACCTTACTATAGCTTTTGGGGGCACTTTAAGAAATTTAAACATTAATCTTCTTATTCTTAGAATTTTAAATCATTCTCCTCCCCTTAATTCATACTGTGTAAGGAAATTAATTTGAGAAGTATAGTATTAGTTTATGTCATGTCCTCAAGGTGCCACAGATGATGTTCATATATAGCCTCAGTTAAGTGATAAAAATGACATAAAGTAATTATGAGCAAGGTACCATTTCTAGCACCTAAAGACAACTGTATACACACACACACACACACACACACACACACACACACACACAAAGATCAGGCAAATGACTTTGGAATTAGAGAAAAATGATAAGTTCCCAGCACTGAAAAAAAAGACAATTATGCAATTTTAAAATAAAAATGGCAAATTTTTTGAGCAAACATGTAATCCTGTTACTCACTTAATTTTAAAATACATTTGAGATTAGAATCTGTGGAAAAATTATAAAGTATATAATGCTCATTCAACTTGAGCAATGAACACTTTGATTACCAAGAAGTACCAATTGAAGATATGATTCCATTCTGAAGGTAAAATGATATTCAGCTCTTCCAGCAGCGACTACCTACTCCATTCTATGTCAAATACTATAGCTCATCAGCCTAAAGCCACCTGTAAAACGGGCTTTAAACAATGCCTCATTTCAATCTTCAGTTTAATATCTAGCAACAATAAATATGTATTGATCAACATTAAAATTTAATAAATAAAAAATTTCATGAATGTATTTTTGATTTGCTAAAGATGTAATTTTAAAGTGGTATAAAATAAATTCTGTGTAATTTGAAAACTGAAATCTAAATTTCTAAGAATTTTCATGTTAAAATAAATATAAATTATATAATATTGAATTGTATCATGCTTCTGGGGAAAAACAAAAACAAACCTTTGCCTAATTAACAGAATTTTAGTAAGTAGTATTTTGATTTAATGGAGTTAAGCCATCAACAAAACATTCATCTCCTATTTTGTTAGGGAGACCTGTATCACATGATGGAGCAAAAAGTTGATATGCATAAAGAGGGTAAGAGGTTAGAGCAAGTGGCATGGGACACTGGCAGGACGTACCCGCAACATGCAGAAGAAAACAACATGTTAAAGTCAGAAAAAAAAAAAGAAAAAGAAAATTCTGGCCTGATCACACCCAACTTAACAAAGTCCTTCCAGGTATTAATATTTCATTAAGCCCTGTGTAACTATAAAATAAGCAGTGATCATAGCTCACCAGGTCTGGTTAGGGTTCTCATCATTATCAATATCAATGTCAACAGTAACAATTGTGAAAATTGTCAAGTACGGATTAATTACCTGAGACTCTGAGTTTTAAAGAAGTAAGAGATATCCTAGCTTTCATGCTGCATCAAGGATAAAACAAAACTCTTTACCATAATGAATGAAATAATAGTTTTCTACTACATGGTAGGAGTGTCAAAGAGATTTTAAGAAAAATATTCTATAAAATACAATTACTGAGTTTTTCTGGAAGTTTCCTGCAAGATTTTTATCTTACCTTTAAATGAACCTTTAATTTTGGTATGTGAGATGTGTGTGTGTATGTGTGTGTGTGTGTGTGTGTGTGTGTGTGTACCTGTTTACTTAGGGAAAATTATATTTTTAGTATATTTCAATGATTAGTTTTTATTATATCTCACATTTTAAGGTGACCATGATTGGTTACCTATGACTTTCAAGAGGCAACACAATAAAAAAAATGGAGAACTTAAAAACCTGATTAAAAGAAATACAGTGTTAACAGTAACCTTAAATCCTAGCACCTTACTGTAGACACTATGTAAAGCTTTTATGCTCATGTAACCTCTTTAAATAGTTACAGTAGTATCAAATACATCATTTTATTTTCACTTATTTTTATACATACACTACACATGAATTTTTGGAGAACTATTCCAAAAAAATGATAATGACTATTCATTAGAAAAGTACAGGAGTGTGAATGTATAGAGTTGGTAAACACACCATAAAACCACCATTTTATTTATTTGTTCCTTTAATAAATTTAGATTAAGTTTCTCCTCTATGTCACAAATTGTGTTATGGTTAAGGAATAAATAGATGTCTAAACCTTAGCCCTTAACCTTAAAGAACTCAAGAGTAGAAGTACAGTACAATAGAAAGAGAGAAAAATAGCAAACTGTACCATAGCACAGAGGATATTATTTCAGAAAGGCTTCAGCAGGGAGAAAGTGGACTTTTGAAAGATAGAGGGTCACTCAGAAAAACGGAGGAAGAAGCCACTAAAAGGGCAAGTCCAGGGCAGAGGAAATATGCAAAAAAAAAAAAAAAAAAAAGCCACCCTGAATCCTCAATTATCAGGTTGAAGAGGTTTTTCCTTAACAAATGAAGGGTGACAAGAATAATGATGAAATAAGAGGAATGTCTTAGGAAAATTTATCTTTGCGGTACAGGGTGGCTTGATACTTGTGGAACCAGAAGCCAGGACGATACTACTGTACCAAAAGGGAATGTGGTATAAACATTAGGACAAAGTGTTGCTGAAGGACAGTTGGGTCTGAGAGATACTTAGAATGGGAAATCAAAAATACTGATGACTTGATGTCTTGGTCCTCTGAACAAATGGAGGGAAAGAATCAATAAATTACTGGCTTTTATAATTGATGTGATTTTTTTAAAAAATAAGAGATATTGACAGACATAGAAAGGTGGAAAAAATGTAGTGTGGAGTACAAACTACAAAGATCCGTTGTATCCCTTTGAGCAACTTCTTTCCCTTTCACAATATCTATTGTACCTTTTGGGTTTTCTTTACTCCTTCAGGTTCTTACACTGGGGAGACAATATGGTGTTTACACATGTGGGTCTGATTTATTTCACTTAAGAAATAAGTGAAAATTTATTTTAATTTATTTCACCTATGGTCTCTAGTTGCATCCATTTACCTGTAAAAGCCTCAAGTTTATCTTTTCTATAGGTGAGTAATACTCCATTGTATAAAAATACCACATCTTTTTTATCCACTCCTCAGTTGATGGACATTTGGGTTGTTCCCAAGATTTAGCTATGACAAATTGTGCTGCTATAAATATGGGTGCACACATGTCTTTGTTATTTTGTTCTTATTCCCTTTAAGATTAAAAAAAAATGGAAAAAAGATCAGCTTTAGACATGTTGCAAGGACAATTATAGGGAGCACGCAAAGAGGAGTGCAACACGCACCTGAAAGGATAAGCCTGGGTCGAAGAGGCAAGGGTTAAAACTCTTTTTGCAATACATCTATATGCATGTGAAGTTTCAAAATGAATTCCTTCTTTTTAAAAAACTACTTGAGTAATATGAGCACCTCATACATTGGTATTCGGGATTAGATATGAAAAAAGTCAAGAATCCTGGTCACAGCATCACATACAGCTGAAAAATTATATCTCTAAGTATCTCACTATGGCTTCTGCCTCACTATGGTAAAGTCTAAGGAGCTGAAAGAAAACATGACTGGTCTCGCTACAATCCCGGGAGAGGAGTGGAAAGACAAGCAAAGGGAAAGGTACAGGCGGGTTCCAACAGTAATGCTAACTAATTTTAGTGAAGAGCAATGTGAGGCAGATACTTTGACACTAGAAAAGAAAGACAGAAAAAAAAAAAAAAATCAGAGAGTTACCTGAATCATGATCAAAGAAAAATACATCAAACCACAGACAAGATGAGACCCAAGACTGGGCCAATTCAAGTGGTGCTGGGGAATACACAGACGTGGAGGGAAAAGAAAGGAAAGAAAAGTCTCAAGACAGACATGGGTCGCGTCAGAGCAGTCACAAGAACTCAATTAATTTTCTAGGAGGGTGAATCTGAACGTAAATGACTCTTGCAGCATTCCTGGGAGGAAAGACCAGAACACCGCTGCAGAGCTGGTGAAGGAGCCCTGAAGTGGAAAGAAAATGTCAGCCGCTCACTAGCTGCATGACCTTGAGCAATGTGCGCAGATTTTACACCCTGGCGTCCTTGTTTGTCATCATGTGTGGTTGCAAAGATCGAATAAGTGAATCCGTTCTGCAAATATTTATTAAGCACGCTCTATCTAAGGTGGTATGGCCAGTTCTCGGGACAGACAGATACAAAGACAGGGAGTCTATATTCAAAGACAAAAACAACTATTAAAATACAAACTTTTAAATAAAATTGTAAGCAGGTTCAGGACATAGTGCGAACACACCAAGGAGGTTGTGATCTGTTCTGCCTGAGTGAGGACAGGAAAAGCTTCTGAGGTAACAGTTTAAATTTACTTTTTAAGAATGATTTGAGTTCTCTAGAAAGAAATTAGAGGAAAGGGTATTTTGGACCAAAATGGATTCATGGAAAAAGGTCAAGGTCTTTCAGCATGGTTTTGAGGCACATCTACAGAGTTTGGTGTGGCAAAAGGCATGGGGTGAATTACCAGTAAAGAGCATGAAGAGACAGACAAGGCAAAAGTCCTCAGTGATTGGCTATGCCAAGTCAGCAAGTGAGAGTCTGGAAGTGACGTCATCAGACCCACAGATGAAGTATAAATAAACAGTGAGAAAGGGAACTGACTGATAAGCTGAGCAACTGGAAATAGAGAAAGAGGATCATCCTGGATAATTATGAATAAATATTGCATTGGGCTTTGTCTTTGTGATCACAACATCTGTCAATTATATCTCTAAAATACAGTTAAATTTTATCCTAATCAGTGGTGATCATGCAAAGTATTTATTTTAAAATGCCAAAAACTATTAAGTACAGATATGAACAGAAATATAGACATAAATGTGCATATATGTATGTACTTAGATATATAAGCATATATATGTTTATATATGTGGAAATATTTCCTTTTCTCAGTAATTTTATGTAAAAAATATTTTATTACAGTTTTCAGTGTTCATAATATTCTTTTATGTAGACAGAAAGGCAGTTTTCCATTTTTAAAATCACGAAATAATAATGCCTGACTGAAATTATTTAAGCAATACAGTCTAATTTAACACATTCACTGTTGTTTTCTGCAGAGGAGGTCCTTTGCTCTAGTCCGAGGGAACACAATGGAAGCCTGTGTGCTGCCTCTGGCTTGTTAATGCCATGTGATGGTTCAATATTCGTAGCTTCCATGGAGCTCTCTGAGCAGAGAATAGAAATAAAGTTATGGGTACAAGTGCTTTCAGTCTCTGTGACCGTGCTGATTCGACCTCAACTGATTTATCATAAAAAGAAGAAATAAAATACAGCATGTAATTTGTGATTCACCTGTCTAAAAACTTGGTACTACCATATGAAAAGAAAGTTTGCCATTCTATAGGGTAAACAATATGCCCCATGAATCCATGTCAACTGGACCTCTTGCTGTGGAAGGGTAGAAAAATGGATACAGGGTACCTAGCGCTGCAGTGTTGGAATTTTTACTCTTGTTTTCTGTGACCTACTCAAATCATGACAAGAGGTTAAAGCAGAGGAATCTGATCAAGAATTCAAGCAAGAAAAGTTAAAATATTAGGGGATCTTTCAATCAGGTTTTGGCCATATAAAATGGTAGCAAGGTAGTGTTGCAGCTATCACCTTGTGTAAGCATATAACACATCATCATATTTGAGAACACTATCTGTGAAGTTATGTGTATAATAAGCTTCCTATGTTGTTATCTGTATAAATTCTATATTGCTACCATATTTTTGTAAGGTTCTAAAACACCTGAAAGTATTTTCAGCTTTCCACTCAATACTGATCTAGATTTACTTATGAAGAACTGTATCATCATTTAGTGGACTAGTTCATATTTTATGCATAACTAAATCACACTGACAGAAGAGGTAAAAGTAATGAGCCAGTGGAAACGAAAGCTGCTTTCATATAGAAATGTATTTTTAAATTAACATTTCTAAATCTCATGTTTAAAATACACATGCCTAAGATTTTCATCATGTTCTTGTGTAGCTCGTTACAGTATTTGTATTAAAATCGAACTTGTGAAAGTACACCTATAAACAGTAGGCACTGAGGAATAAATTTCAAAGCCTTACCGCTGATACCCACAATGACACAAACACACACCAAAAAGTTTCTCTGTGTGTTTATTTGCATGACCTTTCACAGAAAGCATCACATGAACACAAGACTGCAACCATCTCTATTGATATAACACCATTGTGGGACTTCACATAGACCTTAAAAGTAAAATAAGGTTTTATATGTTCTTATATCTTTAACTATTAGGCACATTTCACCCACTGCCAAACCACCAATTGTCTAAGGAATCTTAATCAGTGTGTGCACTACAAAGGCAATGATATTTCTAGAAGAATATCTTGGTTGATTTTATAAGCCTCCCATAACCCCAGATAAGCCTCTGCACATTTCTTTATGAGCCACAGTGCTCTCAGGCAATCATGGAGAAAGTAGGTTACATTGTGAAGCTCTTCAGTGACAACATCCTTCTGCTGCTGCTGTTTTGTTTTTAGCGTCCAAGCTGAAAGTGTCCTGTCTCACATTATCTAAGACGTGATACAGCTAAGGGAAAATGCTAAGCTGGAACACAAAATGCAGCACATTGCATACAACCACATGCTGTAGACTTTTTCAAGAACTACAAATATGTAATAATATTGATATGGCAGAAGTTACTATTGTTCATGTTTGTCTTAATTATGGTGATCCTGAGTCTTACTGAACAAACATGCATGTGCATTACATAATGTCAATCAAAGTAATAATTGGAGTAGATTGTCTAATAGCTCATTCTAATATTAGCATCGCCCTCAAAAAAGGCACTGTGAATAGTATTTTCCACATGCCATGGACTTTCCTAAAACCCTCTTGAAAAATGCACATCACTTCGCTTCCCTTTGTTTTATGGATTTCTGACAACATCACTTCCTTTCAAACACTTACCCCATATAATTTCTTATATTTCTAACTGAATTTATAATTTCAATATACTTTTTAGTCAGCATTGATGTTATAATCTTTCATACGTGATCTGTTCACCTTCATTCCATAATTTTCTGTTCAGCTTTGGATAGACTTTTATTGCTAAATATTCCACATATGCCGCACTTTGGTGCTGAGAAGTGCTGTGAAGTAGCCTCTCAGCTAACGAAGCATTCCATCTAGAGAGGGACTTACTTCACCTGCTTTGCTAGGTAACATGAACTCCTTTCTGCTCTTCCGGAGTGTCATTTCAGCATCCTATCCATAGATATACATTTCTGACAGGTCTTACTTCCTTCATCTTTCCAATAATGCTATCTCTGCTTTGGCAGGAAGACTATTTTCCTTCTCTATGCTTAATTTTGTGACAAGCTGATGAGACAGTTAGACAAAATTGAATTTGCCAACCAAAAATTTTGAAAAGGTACACATTCATTTCTCCTGTCCATCCCAAGGTGTCATTGATACTTTGAAGACACAGTAGGTAGATTCATTAAGGCACATTAATATTTCAATGGTTGTATGTAATTCAGAGTATTTTTAAATAGATATTGACTAATCATTTTAACAGTTTCCACTTTTGTTTAAATTCTAATGGAAATGTTCTCATTACAAAGGATAAACTGATCACGTCACAGAAGTTATTTGCATGGTTATCAAGTGGCTTACTAATTTTATGTTATTTTAATATGTGAAATTAATAATTCAAATAATCTTAATTCTGGAAAATTCTTAGTAATGTAATGATTGAATTTTATGGCATGTTAGTGGTATAAATGGTCAGTTTGTCAAATAATTTAGCCAGATAAAAACTTTGTGTGTGTGTCAGATCAGAGATATGTTTCTAAAGGAAAGCAAAACACTAGTTTTTAACATGAAATACTTAATGAAGTATTACAAGCCACTGCATTACACTTTCAGTATTGAAAGCACAGAAAATTAATCAATCTGATGATATATATTTAATATATAAATATATGTATCAATAAATATAAATGAATATAAATAACTATATATTTAACTGAATCTCAAAATAAGTTATGTAATTTATAAATTGTTAGTCTTTAGGAGACCGAATCAGAAGTAGCAATCCATTTATAAACAGCACAAGTGTTAAAACATTACTATCCCAAACTCATTCAGAAAAGGAAGTTACACATAAATCATGTAAAGGCAATTTTTTGTTCCCATTAATATATGTGATATGTTACTCACAATGTACTATATTAAAATAATTTTAAACCTTAAAAATAATAAGTATCAAATAGTAATAATAATAATGATAAAATAACAAGTCTTAAAACTATCCTACAAAATGGCAGTGCAGGTATTTCTACATACTTTGAACACAGAGCAGCAAGATGATGCAGTTATTAAGTGGCAGTCAAATATTTAATCCATGGGATTAAATAAAAGGAAATAATCTCCATTCTAGTAAATTACAGAAGTAATATAATAGGATTAAATTGGTAAAATAGGCTTTGAAAGCATTTGATGTTTCATCCTCATCAGAAACTTGCAAAAAATAGGCATCCAATGAATGTTTGTTAGAGAAAAATTAACAAAGGCCTACAAGTTATTTTTACTTTCTTTTATTTTGGTGCTGGGAATCGAACTCAGAACCTTGCACCTGCCAGGCAAGCTCTTCAGCCACTGAGCTATATCCCCAGCCCTCAAATCCATATAGACTAATCCCTGAAAATAGCTGGTTATTTTGAGAACAAGAGGTGATAATCTGATGCTTAGGAAATGGGAAGCCAAGTTATTTATCAGCCGAGTAAGTGATACCAGTATAACCTGTTGTTTCTCAAATAAGAAAAGGTTTTTTGAAGTAATGCTTCTTGTAGTCTGAAAAGTAGGGCAACTAACTTATTTTAGAGAGGTTTTTAGGTTGTAATTGCTCATCAAAAATATAGTGTATCATGTGCCAAGTACTTCACACTGCATGAGCCATGTGGATAGTTAGGAACACAATGTAATGAATTTGTTCTGAAGGGATAGTTGATTTAAACCTGTCTTTTCATTAGACAACTGAGGAAAAAAATAGGTAATATACTATCATACCACCTCTTCAACTAAAAGAACAAAAATTTGCTCTTCAACATAGATAACTATCATCCAGGCAAAACTGTAAATTTTAGAGACAATAGCAGGACTCAAAGCAGAATTTATCTGAGGAAAAAGATACCTGACACCTAACCAAAAGAAACGACCTCTGTGACTAAGTAAGTCTGAGAAGATACTAGAATATATGCTTGAGCTTGTACTATTTTAAAAAGGGTTAAGGTTACAGCACAGTGGTCAAGTGTTTGTTTAACATGCGTGATATCATGGGCTCCATCTCCAAAAATACTAAGGGGAAGGGGAAGAGAAGAAAAGAGGTTGAGGGAGATAAATGTCCTTATTGTTCCAGGATTTGGGAGTCCTCTGAGACTGACTGAACCAAAATTTATTTTTAAAAATATGTATAGATAGATAGATAGATAGATAGATAGATAGGTAGACACATAAAGCCAAAACGCCTGAGTAAGTTTATGGCTCTGTGGTTTTGCTACTCAAAAGACCAAGCAGCTGTTGACAAGGGAATGACTGGTCAACTAAGTCAAAAATGAAAAGGAAAACAAATACTAAACATATCCAGAAGCCAAAAAACTTAAGATGAAATGCAATGTGCATAAGAAGCTGACATACAGCAGTTCCATACTAATATTGCCATGAGATGCAATCCCTAGAAATTAGCACAATGAATGGCTTATTGTGGGTACTTGTTAAATTTTTCAATTAAGTAGGATGAATGAAATTAAGAAAACATATGAATGAATAGAAAGGGAAAAAGTGCCAGCAGTATAGCAAACAAATTTACATAAAATTATTGAGCTAGTGTACTGTTAACAGCACTTAAGAGCACCACCACTCAGCAATAAATAAGATCTGGAGATTAAAAAGTAAAATTATTAAAGACATTAATTAGACACAGGTGTTCTTGAAGGAGGTTGGAGGGAGGATTCCCACATATCTCCATTTTTAAAGACAAAAATGAAACCAACTGATAAAAAGAAGACTCTAACCACAATATTTTTATTTCAACAATCAAATTAAGACATAAAAAGCTAAATACAAATTTTCAAAATGGTCTCCCTTACATTTATGAATGATAACTCAACAAAGGTTATTCAGCTCAGCATAAAAATATATTCTACCAAAAATCTTTTGGATTCATGATTTAGGAGAGCTTACAGAAGAATGATCTAGTCAGCGTGATATTCTTTAGACTTTTTTTTAAAGGACAATAGAGATGTATAGTCTGATACACTTAACAAAACGCCTTAGCTCTATTTCCCAGTGAGCTGATGTAAGTGTTTAGTGGTGCACAATGCTACAGGGGTTTTTACTATTAAAATTTACAAGAGCAACTGAGGCAATAGTTTCATTAATCTCAAATTATCTATTTTTTTCTGTTTTAAAAGAGCAAAAAGTTATTTTATGTGATTATATTTGACCACTTGAAATCATTACTTTTACTTTTCACATTCTTGTCTATTACCATTGGTGCATTCAAACTAATCTTGATAAAAGGGGGGGACCTTATAAAGTGTTATAAACTGAGATAGTCATTCCTTGCCTAGAAATAAGTTGTATTATAATGTTTTCTTAAAGCATAGCTGTCTGGTTAAAGATGATCACTAGTTAGAAAACTAATGTTCTATTTTTTAGCTGTGTTCTAACCAAATTTGGTTGTGTTCATGTTAGAGGTTTTGTGAGGCTATTTATTCTTTGAATTGGAGAACAGTAATATCAGATGCTGAACAATTCATGTATTATAGGAAGACAATATTTTTAGTAGGGGTAATGAAAGGGGTGGATAAGACAGTAGTATAATTTGTTCTGGCCAATATTATATATTTAGGAACAAAGATGATTCAGAAAATGTTTTGTAAACTTGGCATAATTTTCTGGCACGGTCAAACTTTTAATTTTTTAAAATAATATCTAACAATTTTTTAGCAGGCTGCAATATCCTGCTTACAAGTTGCCTTTATGAATAAGCTAATTTTCTCTGCAATATTTCTAGCCATGAGAAAGGATGGCCTTCATTATTCTTAGGGTTCAGGTTCAGCATCAGCTTTCTTCTTAGAAAGTGTCTGATCCTGTACATTTACCAGTTAGTTTTGAAATCCAAAGGAAAGACAGGATGACCTTCACACCTTTCAAATCTGAACAGAGTCTTCAGAAGAAATACATTATTCCATATGGAATGCTCATTTATCTTTTATGTGTAGACTTAAAGTATGAAAAAAAAACTTGAAGCAATGTCTTTGCGATCAAAATGACTGCTTTTTAAAAAAATCATCTTTTAAAAATATTTAGGCCATTTTCAGTTTACTGCTTTGTTTTAAATTTTAAAAATCCATATAGGAAAAAATGTGAGGGAATGCACCTGAAAAAACCTCTCAGACAGTTACCTGAATAAATATATGTGAATTTATAAGAATACTAATGAATTATCCTTTCCCTTTTCTTTCTAAAAAAACCATACTTAGCCCAAACTACTCTTCCAAAGTAAAACTTAACATTGCTTTGGTAAACTTCTCAAAGGTATCCACTTTCCAAACTGTGGAGCCATCCTTGATTTTATTTGAAAAATACAGGTTATATATGTATATATAAGGGTTGCTGGGATAGGTGTATTGCTTATGTCTGTGGTTTATTGAAAGGAATAGTCAATGCTCAAAATTTTCTTTTTTTTTTTGACCAATTTTGCACGCTTGACTTTGTTAATTAGAATGACTGATCTGAAAACACCAATATGCAGTATAAGAACCATTGTTGAACTCCTACCACCTTGTATGGTAAAGCTCTGCATCATTTCCATTGTTGTTGTTGTTGTTTATTACTTATTAGGTCTTTGATTTTCTGATTAATCTTACATTCTTATGTCTGGTGGACTAAGCAACTTTGTTGAAGGTAACAGTATGTAATGTAGCAACCATTGTTAATTTCTATCATTTTGTTTTGAGATCATGTATCATTTTTGTTGTTTTGATTCTGTCTTCATTGTTGTTTTGTTAGTTGTTTTTTAACTTTTAGAAGAAAAAAGAAAAATACAGGTTAAAAAAGTGTGAGTATATTAAATATTCATCATCTACAGCTTTAAACTCAAAAATATATTTGTGCTACAAAGCTTCCATGTCAACTAATGTACTTCCACAATTAAATGATCATCCAGCTTTACTTATGCTTTGTAACAGATGCCTTACCAGGGTTACTAACAAAAGAAGATAATATACAAAAAGAATAGAGTTAGTCCTAAAACGGGGGAAAACATAAACACAATCTGTTATTGTATTTAGCCTCACTGAGCGCTGTTCGAACATGTTAAAGTAACAGATGCAGCGCCCATTTTAAAGTTATTCCTTGCTAGAAATTCTTAATATTTCTTCACCCACTGTTCTTTAAAATCCAACTCTCAGGCCTGCTTAACACTGACATTTTCAGATTATCCTAATTTGTGTTTGCTTAGAGTTTGAGCATAATCCTCAATGCAAAGAGTATCAGGATGCACTAGGGTTCCTCCTGCCTTTCTGAGTGCAGCTGGGACACTGGAGACATTTTCCTCTGACAGCATTAGCTGCTGTTCTCCTTGTAGCACTCTGTTCATTTTTATATTTTCTCTATCTTTGCTATAGTCCCATTAGCCACAAATGCCAAAAACTGTTCTGTCCAATAATCCTGTAGAAAAAGCAACCTCAGAATAGGAGCTGCAGACCTCCAGTTCCTCTCCAATGGTAAAATACTTTTTCTCTTTCAAAAACAAAGTATTTTCAGTAGGGAAAAAATACTTACCGAGCAGAGAAAAGGGTAAATGAAAGCACAGTCAAAGGAGAGGCTCGTTTTGAAGACTGAGTCCCCAAGAGACCTAGGCAGGCACTCCTCCTTTCCTTCTTCTTTCAATGTAAATGTCACTTTTAAGCTACGGAACAGGATCAAACAGACCACAGACCCTTGGGACTAGCCCTAAGAAGCCTTTCATATTTTTCACATTCAATATGTGAGAGTCACTTGAGAAGATATCATAAACCAGTTAAACAATTGGATTACTTTCTAATTTAATAGTTCTCAATATATAGATGCTACATGAAGACGTTACAATGGACAAACAAAACTAGACAGAAAGCCAAGAGTATATTACATGTACACATTTATTTAGTAGTTGGTATTTACAAGATAAGATTCTAAGTCAATTAGTAATTTCCAAGTGTTCTATATCTAGTCCCATAGCTTTACCAGACAAATATATTTTTATTTTGATGAATCACTGGAAACAGCAGCAATATCAACTACTACTGCAATACATATTAAATAAGTGTAAGGATGTGTGAAAGTATTTTCCATTGCAGAACTAAAAATGAAGTACAAGATTAGCCAAAACCAAATTCTTTTCTCTCCTTTTCTAATTTCCCCCATTTCTAATTCCCCCCTTTCCTCCATTTCTCATGTCCTTCTTTGAATAAATGTTCATTGTTATTTAGAATAATCAAGCAATATAACTAAATTTAAGCCAGAAAAATTTAACTCAGTACACTCAATATTCCAATAGCTAATGCTTTTCTCAAATCTTCTTAAAAAATTGAAATAGTTTGAAAGCACATATGACTTTATGTTAGTATCTGTTATGGTCTAATAATTTTTGTTGAAGTACACTATAATACTGTTCTAATAGCAGAATGAAGTTTTACTATTTCAGTCCTGCTGCTGATAGAGACAATTGAGAACATTTGTTAGTTTTAGGCAGTATACTTTTACTCTTATGTATTTAGCATAATGAAGTTTAGTTGCATGGCTCTCCATTAATAAGTTATCTTTGTGCCTAGTGTTCTTTTAAAAATTTGGGGAGAATTCCCAGTCTGCAGAGTTTATCTATCTATAACTTTAAAGTTATTGCTATGGGAGGCTCAGTAGATAGCAATTCCTTTAATAAAAGAACATACACTTATGCTTAACGATTCTCATTATAGAAGCACTTCTTAACAATGATACACTCTAGCTGGGGATATAGCTCAGTGGAATAAGTGCTTGCCTGGCAAGCACAAGGTCCTGAGTTCAATCCCTAGTACCGCAAAAAAAAAAAAAAAAAAAAAGACTCTGTCTCAACAATGATACACTCTAAAGACTGGAGGTAGCCCCTACATTATATACTATGCACATTGTAATGAAACTTTTGCAATATGTATGGAGGTGTGACTTGGCCTGCATCAGCATCATTTATATAAATAAGTTCTTCACAGCATTATTGCACTATATATCTCTTTCTTATATTAAGTAATTTTATCAGTGAAATTTTCCCAAAGGAAATGATCATGAGTTGTTGAAGAATAGTAATATGTTGTGGTAGACTTCCCTTTTTATTCCTTTTTGAGGAAACATAAGATTTAAAAAAACACTATCAATAGTGCACAAGAATTTGATTCATTTAATAATATTGTCACTAGCAGTCAACTTTGATAAAATGACATTAAGCAAAAACACAACTCACCCCATGAAATGTGTCCTTATCTGCACATTGAGAAAGTCACTTATAATGATCTTGACACCTCCGTTTTGTTAAGTGAAACAGTATCTAAGTTATATGGTCCTACAGAATTGTTTATGTTGCCACTATAGATAAAATTGATTTGGTAAGATTAGAACTAGACACGAAGTTCACAGAAATTATTCTGTAATCTACACATAACCAATATAAATCTAAGGTGTCAAAACAGATTACTGGACTGGGAAGCACTAGAGCACCTGTACATAAAATCAATGGCCCTTTCTAATGGAGCACTCAACTCCCAGGTCCACAATGCTGTCTCACACGTGTCGTTGCTGAAATGGTTCAAATATCTCACAAAAGCTAAGGGGATCGGTTCAACTGTCTCATTTTTCAAATCATAAGGCTGACTTATAGAGGTGTAATTTCTTCCTTCAAATATGAATTTCTTATTTCCTATCCACTCTCTTTACCTTACTGTACACCTCCTCGGGGAGCCCAGGGAAGAGTTTTGCAAGTGAGGTCCCTTGGTGTAAAACATCAGCAACAACAACCACCACTCAGAGGAGAGCAGAGAGCCAGAGCAAGGGAGTCGCCTGTATCTTGTGTAATTCTCATACAGGTAGTTATCTCACATTTACATTCTTTCTAGTGCCATAACCGGCACATGCACGTTTACCTGTGCTCAGTCATGGTTACATAACTGCATCCCACTGTGCACCTGCACTAGACAAGTGGGGTCACATCCTCACGTGTCCTTCGATGGCCCTGAGCTTTGAAGCATTCTGAGTGTTTCCCCACATCCCACCTTGTCAAAGGTCAGGACATATAAATATAACATTTTGTATGTGACAGGGCACAAGTAGCTCCTTGTATTGTAGCTAACAAATCAAGAACTATGCGGTTTTGGGCCTGCCTCTCCCTCCCTCCAGCCCCCAGCTCTTCTGCAGAGAGACAGAACCCCTCTCCAGTCCCTCAGCACCCACTCTCTGAGTCTCTACTCTATACCAGGGATTTGGAGATAGATTAGACTTTGCGGTAGGCCTGCTGGTGCACACCTGTGATCCCAGCACTCGGGAAACTGAGGCAGGAGGATCCCCTTGAGTCTGAGGTCAGTCTGGGCTACATAGTTAGTACAAGGCCAGTCTGAGCAACATAGCAAGACCCTATCTCAAAAAAATAAAAGGATGAGGAGAATTTGTCCTGACTCTAGACAGGACAAATTTTTCATTTGAACAATTTTATCCAAAAGCAACATCAAAGCCTGGCACTTAACATGTAAGGTTTGGGCAACCTGTTGAGCAAGGGTTTCAACCTGGAGGACCAAGTTTATGGTCCTTGCCCCTGGTCAGATGCTATTCCTAGCGGCATCAGCAGTCAACCTTTTGGTCAGATGCTATTGCTAGCAGTCAGCCATCAAAATGCCTGGTCAAAGTATCTGTTAAGTGATTTCCCGGTGAGAAGAGAGGCTTACATTCTGAACCATGATACCGTACATGGCCAGCTTTTTGGTCATACTCTCATATGTCTCACTATAGGTTGGCACCCCACAAGGAACAGTGCCCTATCTATCACGCCTGAGCTGCCCAAGCTGGCAGCCAGAGCATCAGACCCCTAAAGACAGCATATATGTAGGGGGACTTTTAAATTCATTACAAGTGGCCACACTGCCTGGAATTCTGTCCATTGTCTTGACCTGTAAGTTTTGTTTCCAAAACACAGTACTTTCTTACTAGGCTGGACAGTGACTGCTGTCCATTGCAGTACTGGGTCACACAAAACCCATCAATATACCAGGTGTCAACCAGAGGTCCCTATTTTTCTTTTGTATAAAGACAACAGGTCCTATTTTATAGTCCATCCTCTTGGAAGGATTCCTCAGCTAGGTACATTATGAGCCGCCAAATTCTTGCCAGTTTGGCTACCAACAGGTTAGCCAAGAAAGAGACCTGAAGTTGGAGGTGTGTCTCCCAATGTGTGAAAGTTGGAGAGTGCGCCACGATGCTTCTGGGATGGGCTTTTCACATCTATACCCAGTCCTCTCTCTGCCCCGTGATTCCTCACAGGTATGCAGAGTACAGCACTGCTGTTTCCCAATCAGGGAATACAACCGCGTGGCTCCCCTGTAACCAACACCCAACAGGGTGCTTTCACTTCCCCTGTTTCTGCCATAGCCCCAGCCAAATCCACCATCATCTTCACTGACAATACAAATGGCAGGTTAGGGTCAGTAACTCATAGACCTTGGACCTGTGCAACAGCCCTCTTTGAATCCTGAAAAGCAGCTTCCTCTGCGTCTGTCCAGCCACATGTTGTGCCCTTTTTGGTCATCTGGTATAAAGAGTACAGCAGGGTAGCTAGGTGCGGTACAACCGCCAAAACCTAGCAAGCCCACATACGCCTGTAACTGGTGTACCATTGTGGGTCTGGCCTTACCTGATTATATAACACCCAAGAGTTTGACAGACAAGCCAGGTCCCTGGACTTGTCTTTGTGCATGGCCCACCCCCTGTCAGCAAAGCTTTCTTCAGACTGTGCACAGTAGCTTTGAAATCTGCAAAGCAATCAGAGGTTGACATAAATCATCAGTGCAAACAGTGATATAGAGTGTGGCTAGGGCCAGGTGGTCGGGTCCTGGGCCGGAAGGCCATGACACAAGTTGGGCTGTGCAGGTAGCTTTTGGCAACAGCTGGAAGGTTCACTGCCCGCCTTCCCAGGTGAAGAAAGCCACTTGGTCCTGACTGCCAGCATCAGTGTGAGACTTCACAGTCATTCCCCATGGCCTGTCTGGCTTCTGCATGGGCCCTCTGGGGAGCTGAAGGGCTCCATCCAGGGCATATCTTCCCTGCTTTTTGCAATTTCAAGACCATCTTCCCATCTCCTCCTGGCCTCCAGGCAGCCGGCCCTGCTTTACATGCACAACCCATGTGGCCTGTGGGACAGTCAGTGGTGTGTGGTGCGGATAGCCTTGGATACAGTTTTTACCGTGTGAATTCACAATGAGAATTTTCCCTGTGTGGTATTGAGCTAAGCACCACTCAGTGTCCACCCACAGTATGTATTCAATAACTGGAGAAACACAAACATCATACAGGAGTGGGGCCAAGTGCCCCATACCCAAAGTCACCTGGGCCTCCTGGACTGTGATGTAGTGGCCTCCATGCCCTTCTGTGCATGTAGTAGATCCTGTAAAATGGTCTGTGTTGCCATGTATCAGTGTTGACTTGGCTCCAGAATCCACCAACACTACTATATGCTGTACATTCTTTGGGGACCAGTAAATAGTTCTACATGTAGGCACTGTGACTCGCAAGATCCAGGTACCTTGGCCTGTCTCCTAATTGGAGTAAAAGGAGGCCAATGTCATTTCTTCCTGCTTCATTGGGTCTGCTTTGGCCTTCTGGCCTTGGGGCATGACTGCCTCCACCGAGTCAGCAACACATCTGCCTATCTAACTTACGTGCAGCTAGACCAGCAGCCAGCAGGCTCATCCGGATCTGGTGCTGACTGATCCTCAGACACCTCATAGCCTGTCCTTGAGGGGATGGCCCCATTCTCCCATGGCCTCCCTTTCCTTCCCTCCTCTGTCAGTACACTTTTTACAGATCTCACCTTACCTTGGAGCTTTAATTTTTATGTCTCTCAGCTTGGCCAAGGCATCCATAGCAGCATGGATCAGGTACTCTGTGAAGGGGGCCACAAGAGCTACCATTGACCAGAATGTGCCAGCCAGCCTGCTCACCAGGATCATGTCTTCCATGTGTGCTCTCAGAAGTTCCTCATCTGAGCTGCAGTACTTCAGCGGGAACATCTTTTGCTGCATGCCCATTTCATGTAGTACAGTTATCAAGTCTAGACAGTGAGTTTCTCCAGCAGGTCACCCGCACTCTTCCAAACCATGGGAGCTGCTGCCTTCAACCAATTTATCAGTCTGATTACCTGCTTCTGGGTCTCTTCTCTGCACATTCTGCAGAACCCATCTCACAGAGGGGGTGATGGCTATGCTGGCTGTTTGGGACATCTATGGGCTTGGCTGCATCTGATCAGCTCCATTGTCCCACAGCTGTAGGAGCCACTCAGGCACTGTTTCACCCCCCTTTTGTTTTAACTGTTTTGCCAGTTTCTGCAGTTCCATGGATGTATAGATCATCTACATTGTGTGCCTTGTGTGCCTGGTAGGTATGCAGCCCTCCCAATCCTCCTTCCTGGGCTGGGATTTCTCTACCTGTACTTTTTGACAAATAGCCAGCCTAGCATGCAAAAACCAGTGGATTTTCCTGGGGGGTTTTCTCAGACATGAGGACTTACGCTTCTGGAGACATTTCTAGGGAAGGCAGTGCTTCCCATGCCTTGCAACATGAACTCCGCAGCAGCCAGCTGTTGCTCAAGGTCCTCCTCTATCTGCTGAAGCTGCTCTACTTGCTGCACAAGGCCATCAGCCTCTTGATTTACATGACAGAAGAGAGTGAAAAATAGCCAAGCCATCCACCCTGCTTTTTCATGGTGAGGGGAAGGAATGTGTCTGTCTATAGTTTCCAAAGCTTCCACGACATCTCTGAACTCCAAACTCACTCTTTCCCAGTCCTTCTTGGCCTTCCAAGCTGCCACAAAGATGGCTATAGGTAGGCATGATGAGGCTGGGGTCACTTATCAGCCACTCCTGGCAGCTCTCCCTTGCCTTCAAGCGCTATTTCCACAGCCTGCATGGGACCATTCACCTCAATATCCTGCTGACTATTCCAGTTGTTGGCCCACTTGGCAGGCCCAAGGGAGATTTCCTCGGGTGAGGTCCAAGGTCAGAGAACACTTGTGTGCAAAGACATCAGCAACGTAGCAGGTAGCATGAAGCAGAGCAGAGGGCCAGTGCAACAGCCAGCCACCTGCATCATTATTGTACAATTCTTATACAGGTTGTTATCTCATATTTACATCCTTGTATAGTGTCGCAGCCAGCACATACGTGTTTACCTATGCTCTCATGGTTACATAACTGTATCCCACTGTGTGCCGACACCATACACTAAGGTTATATCCTCAGGTGTCCTTAGATGCCCCTGAGCTCTGAAGCAGTCTGAGTGGTTCCCTACAATGACATACTATACGTATACGTAAAATGGCAAACTCAATTAGATCTAGTGGGAAAAACATTATAAGAAAAAGATTTATGTCACATAGAATTCCTAATGTAAAACTGATTGATTTCTATATTAGAAATTGGCTCTGAAAACACACAGACACATCTGGATGGACTGCTTAACCCTTTACCAAATGTTTAGTCACATTACTACATTCATTTGAATCAAAGCAAGAGCTTCCTAACAAGAGCGTGTAATTTGGGACTTCTTTATTGATGTTCCATGGAAAGCAAATTGTCACAGTAATCTCTCTAGCAAATTGAAACTACATTTCAGCGCTTGGGCTCTGAGGTCTAAAAATGATAAAAACACTATTTTTGAGATTAGAATCAAAAGAGGTCAACTTCCTGAATTTCTCCAGTCCTGACATGAGCCTGAATTCTAGTTTTCCCGTTGTAGGGTCAGGTCCACTCACACGCAGGCCATGCGCTCATAGCTAAGTTTCTGTGTGTATCACAGGGAGCCTGGGCTGCTCTGACATCGTCAGCATGCTTATTTTATTCCTTACACTCTTGCTGATGCTATTATGAAAAATAGCGCTGGCCCAGACTTAGAGTCATTTAATGTCCTCTCTTATTTATGTAGCTAACTTATCCTTAAATTTTTATTTACAAAGAAGATATTAAATATATAGAGAGAGACTCAATTTGTCTACAGAGTTCCTCAGTTTAGGCTTTGTGAATATAGAATATGAAGATATTCCACAAATTAAAGAAAGCTGTTAAAAAGCAGAGATCAAAGGTTAGAAAGTTATTTGTAGTCTTACAATCTGAACATGCACACTCTAACAATTGTTTGTCCTCAGAGTTAATTACCTAATTAATTGAGATGTATTTCATTCTTTATTAGCTTGACAGGGTGAGCCTTATGTGTTACTGTAATTGTGTCATCATTAATTTCCATTTCTTAATATTAAAAAATAAAGTTTTATATCTTAATCACCCCAAGACTTTTATGCCTCCAATACGTGGTTTGTGTTTTATCAAAAGACAAAAATCTCAGATGTTATTTATATTCTACATTTTCAATATCTTTTGTAGAAATCTTCTCTAGAACATACACTTACAATTGAACTGATGCAATAATTAAAAATACAAACAAGTCATTCAAAGACAAAAATAGAAGGACAGTAAAACTGAAGATATATGGTCATGCTTAAAATCTGTCATTTAAATTCTGTCCTACAATTTTGTTGACCACCTTTGATCCAAGATGCACTTTTCATAATGATGAATAAAAAGAATATTATCATAAGGGGATACATGAAATAAAAAAAATCCTACTGAAATGAGTAACATGTCATTTGTAATGAAAACATCTTTTAATATTGAGACATAGTGAAATTACAAATCAGTAATAATCCACATCATAATGAAAATTTAG
Organism: Dinomys branickii; assembly: GCA_004027595.1. Lineage (NCBI taxonomy): Eukaryota > Metazoa > Chordata > Mammalia > Rodentia > Dinomyidae > Dinomys > Dinomys branickii. The sequence continues at coordinate 203,691 of PVLD010000474.1, forward strand.
GGTTGTTTCAAAGTCACTGAAAAATTAAAAGATACTTTTGGAAATGTTTCAGTAATGTCAAACATTTAAATTTTTAAATTTCATACTTATTAAAGAATACTTCAAATAATATTGTATTCATTGTATTAGCATTTTTTTCAAAGTTCTTTAAAGGCATCTTAAATTAATTTTAATGTCAGCAAATAATTTCAATACATACACACATACACAGATAACTGAACCATGTGGCCTTTATAAAATATGGGCAAAATATGCACATAAATAAACATATTGACATAGTATTACTATTGGAAATTCTCCTCTGTGAAATAATTCAACATGTTCACTCAGTAAGAATCAATTCGAATTGAGGTAGAGAAGTTATATGACGTCTTACAGATGACTTCATATTTCATCTTGGTTTACAAGCTCTTCCAGTCACACTTGGAATGATGCCAATAAACTAATCAACCATTGTTAATGAGTTAGAACATCAAAAGGAGGCAATGTAAAAACACATGAAACATGGAAGCAAGCCAACCTGCAACAGATGAATGGACATAGGATGTAATAGATATCACATGGGCTATTCTTCAGCCTTAAAAATAGAAGTAAAACAAATCCGGTTACTTATAACAATATAGGTGAACCCTGAAGACATTATGCTAAGTGAAATAAGCCAGGAACAGAAATACAAATACTAGTTAATCTGATTTATATGAAGACTCCAATATAATTGAATTCATAGAAACAGAGGTTAGAATGGTGGTTGCCAGAAGCTGGAGGAGTAGGAAAGCAACTGTATTAGACAAAGGACACAAAATTTCAAATACGCAGGATGTGTAAGTCCCAGACATCTGTTTCACAGTATAATATCTATGGTTTATAATAAAATATTGCAAACTTAAAATTTTGTAAGAGGCTACATCTAATGATAAGTGATCTTATCACCAAATAATAATAAATACAGTGCATGGAAGGGAACTTTTAGAGGTGACAAATATACTTTTGACATAGATAGTGGTAATGCTTTGGCTGTAAAATTTGTCTCTACATTCATCAAGTTGTATGCATTAAATATATACATATTTCTGTACATCGATCATATCTACACAGAGATCTAATATACATTCATCTATACATATATTTCATGTGTGATATAAATGATTCATATAGTCACCTATGCTATACAATAAATGAAACTGGAAGTTCTAATGTTTCAATGTTGATACACATCAATTTTTACTAAATAGTATGACTGAAATTCAAAATTTGAGATCCCAAAGAACATACACTCTATGTTCTATTTAATACATAGACACTTACAGACCAGTGAAAGCTTACAAAATGAAACACTGATAGAAAAAAATGTAAAAAGTACACCTTCCCTCCAATTTTCTCTTTGTGAGTGCCTCAGAACACCACAGTGTAAGGCACAATAAACTCTACCTCAGGTTCAGATGTACATGCATGTTCCAGGAATATATGCACGATGTGCATAACTCTTTTTAAGTTTATTTTTTGTCCTTTGGGGTTTTTTAAAACTCTTTCTAAGTAACCTTAATGATGTCTATTGGGTCATTAACCCTAAATACATAACTATATTACATATATCAAGTGGTTTCATTTGTGTGTTTCATCTATCTCTTGATAAAAAGAATAATCTGTCATTTTTCCAGATAATCGAAATATACTCAATTCTTAAAACATTATTTACTAATTATTGTTGACTTCTTCATTTTAAAGGACAATTTATCTTTATTATAAAATGCTGAAAACCAAAATATTGCCATTTGAATAAACTGCGCACTTTGAAGTCAATCTCTCACGTCAGTTTCTGTTTAGCTCTTAATAAATAAAAGATAATTCTTTGAGAATATTAAAAAATCTAATTTTAGTTACTTTTTCTCTATTAGAGAGATAACCACCTCACATGCATAAATTGGTATTTTCATTCATTCCTAACGGTAATGTAAGTACACTGCAGCACAAGATCAACCTCTTATTGGGAACTCCAAATGATGAGATGAAAGCACGCTTACCATGTTCCAGCCAGGGTAGAGGTAGTCTGTACCCACAAATTCAAAGTAGTGAGCAAAACCTTCCTTCAGCCACACATCTTCCCACCACACAGGAGTCACAAGGTCACCAAACCACTGCAGTAACACAATGAACAGGATTCAGATAAAATCACACCTACCTCAGAACAATTTTATCTAAAATTAAACATATTAAACTATGATTATCATAACTAGTAATCATTTCACAATTGATTTTGTGATTTTAAAATGTATTGTGGTAAGATTATATTGATTTACTTGATTACCTGTGTGACACTAGATTTTTTATAAATATATTCAGAGAAGAACAATAACAACAAAAAGATCAAGGAAGACAAGAAGAATATTTAACTTGGAGATAAAAGGACTCAGTATTTTTTTTTTTAAACTCATGATTATGTCTTCAACTATTTCAGGCCTATAATGTAGAAGAAGTAAGCTTTGATTTGTTTTTGGTTCTGTTTTGTGGTCCTACAAGGGACAAACTTGGAATTATGGGTGGAAATCAGGACTGATAAATGTCTTCTGAAAATGTAGAAAACCTTCTAACCAGCTGAGCTGCCCAGTTTGAAAATCCTACCTTGAGAACGACTCACCACTGCAGGAACTGACGCATCAGCTTCCAGCAGAGACAATTCAGATATGATTGACCAGTAGGGCCAACTAAGATGTTGTACAGCCCTCCATGCCTGACTCTTCATAATCTATGATAATGTAGGCTTGGACCAAAATATAACGTCATGAAGAATAATACTGAAATTTTCATTACTGTTTTAATTAAATCATGATGCATTACTATGAAACTCTTTTTTCATTTAGGAAAATATTTTTAAATTATTTTATTTTTATTTCATTTAAAGCATGTATACATGCCAGGAACTATCTTAGGACTTGAGATTTGAGGATGAATCGCTGATAATGTGGCTTCTGGGGCGGGTGACATTGTGGATGCGCAGGAGATGAGGTGAGGTAGACAGTAAAAACTAAATACACAAATGAGCAACATAGTTTCAGATCCTAAGAAACTGTTTAGAAGTGGACTGCTTTGTTTGTTAGAAGCAAGAATATTGTGTCTTCACAGGGGACATTTTGAGCTTAGATTTTAATGACAGGAAGAAGTCCACCATGAGAAAGCCTTGGGCAAGAGGATTCTAGGCAGATGTAAGTAGCCCTTCCTGTGAAAACTCTACATAGGAATCAGTTATCTAAGAAAAAGAAGTCCTGGGAAGCTGGGCGACAGCAAACTAGGAGGAAGGAAGGGAGAAAATTCCTGCAAGGTAGATGAATACGAGATCATCAACAGCTTTAAGAACCATAGTAAAGAGCTCAGTGACTAAATTTATTAATTAATAAAGTATCATTTCTTTTAAGAGATCTCTAACTGAATACAAGTAAAAACTAAGAAATAGCTCAGAATATGTTGATGACTATAAGATATATATTTTAATTGTTTTATTCTTTATTAAAAATGCATGTTTTTTAAACCACATTGTCTTCAGAATCATTATAACAGATAAGATGGGGGTAGCTTAGCAATGAATGTGACCATGACTGTAAAAATTATCACAAGTATTTCTTCTAGCTTCTGGTTAATTCTTTCATAGTAGATAACATGCCACCACTTAGGTATTACCACAAAGCACCTTACAAAATAAAACAAGTGAAATCATTTTCTGAACAATGTCACTTTATCAGTGTGCTTTCATTTCAAAAGAACTGTACATCTAACTTGTCATGTATAAGAATTTCAAACATTATAACTTCTTCGTCACAAAGAGTTGCAACTTTAAGTGGAAACCAAGACGAGGAGCCCCAGTTCTATCTGTAAATGATCTGCTATTACCTACAAGGTAAGAAACACTTGTCTGACCTGGTTAGTGTGACAGGTAGAAACAGCCTACAGGATCACTGTGAAAGGCTGACATGTAGGCAGATAGTCACACAGCTTGGACCAATCTACCTCTAAGTCATTTTCAATAATTAACATTTATTTAACAGTTTACCATTTTTTCACTGACTGCATTTTCCACATTATTGTTTCTTTAGTTGTCCTAGGTTCCATAAAAATTTGGATATGCAATGTATTGAAGTTACACGATGTCACAATGAGACTTCTGGTGTTTCAAGTCAAAAGCTATCTATAGTTACTGGTGACCAGAACAGATATTACATTCTATTAACAAGAAAATTTAGTTTCAGTAGGGTTTTTTTTTTTTTCACTAAAATCAATACTCAGATAGGCATTGTAAAACCTCTCTGGTACCTTTCACTCTTGAGAAAGTACATAAAATAAAGTGAAATTAATTTCATCATGGCTTGGCTACCAAGTTGGCTAATTTACACATGAATTTCTAAACATGCCAAGAAAAAAACTATCAATCATTTGAGAACAAAGAGTCTACGGCTGAGTTAGTGAAAGACTTCCTAAGTGTCTATGTGATGAGACAGGGCGAATAACAAATTGATTTCAGCAAAAGAAAATTTTGACACATACACAAAACTCCGCGGCATCTTGCAACAGTGCAATAAATCATTGCTATCACCATTCTTACCATATATGCGCACTAATAATCACAAGAAAATAAAGCAAGGTTGATAAGAAATAGCAACCAGATAGAGGCTCCAAAGGGATGGCTGTTAGGTCGCCATCCTACATTAAATGACAGTTTCTTATTGAATTTGATCTATGCATTCATTTTTGTTTGTGTTGTCACCTGAGAAAAACAATGTATCTTCGAGAAAAAAACTACACAGTGCTTCAAATAAAACTGAATAGGGAGGATAATATAGTAACTAATCTAGGAATCCAAAATCACTCTACATTCTCAATAGTTTGCACATTTTACTTATACCCAATCCTTTTCTCATACCTGGTGACATATCTCATGAACAATGACCATGGTGACATCCAGCAAATAAGAAATAGATGAAACACTGGGATCCAGCAGTATTCTTTGCTCCACAAAAATACTTAGTCCCCAGTTCTCCATAGCAGCATACGGATGCTTAGGCACAGCTAAAAGATCTAGAAATAGAATAAAACAGTTCCACAGACTTTAACAAAGATACTAGATTCTATATTTCATAACCTAAAAAAAAAAAAAAAACAGAAATCCTAACTAGAAGGGAAACTTACTCTTAGAACTCTTTTTAAAATTAAACAACCTGCCATTTCTATACAACAGCAGAAATACAGACTCTCACTGTAAGTGCTGCCCATATTTGGTCATTGTTTCATTTGCAGAGCGGGCACTACAGGCAGCTGGAAGTATCAGCACCATTATTGATGGGCCCATCCTAGTAAGTTTCAGAAAGTCCAGGAAACCCAATGCAGCAGTGGCCCACAGAGGCAAAGCCATTGTGCCTTCTAATGAAACTACGCTCCGCTCAGTACAATAAATACTATATTCTTACTTTTACCCCAGTATTTTCCAAAAGATTACATTTTATGTTAGTTTTAAAAGGTAGTGTCATTCGTCTCATTGCTTAAAGTCTAGTGTATTTTTCTGAGTCTGTTTAAACTAAAATGTTGCATGCAAATTTAGTTTATGAAGAAACCTGTGGTTGTGGAGCCAATGGCAAAAGAACTGTGGAGGGGACCCAGGGGCTTTGGTCTGACCCTGCCGCCATCAACTACACACATGCCATCAGTACATCACTTAATTTCTAGAGACCACAATTCCCTCACCTATAAAACAAGGTTATCAGCCTTATCTCTAAAATGCCTTCCAGTCCAAAAAATCTATGATCAGACTAGTCCAGAAGGTTGGAGAGGTATTATCAATTTCTGGTTCTGATGACAAAAAGTTCATGCTTTGATGTCCTCCCTCTGCTGTAGACACATAGCAATGATAAATAAAATATCGAAAATAAAAATTAAAATCATCTCGAGTGTCAAAAATAAATCTCTCCATGGAGCAGAAATGGTGCAGAAATGCAAAATGGTGATTGTCTGTGAAGTCACAATCATGCTGGGCCCTGGCTCCAGAAGCGGGCAGTGGCAGCTGGGAATTGGCTTCTGCGGGAGCCGACGAAAGCCAAGCTGACTGCCTGTTGCCAGGGGTTGTGGTAGGGCATGCACGCTCACAAAAAGAGGCCGAAAATCACTAGTGCTCACTGCTCCCTGGGAGAGCTAGTAAGGGCAGGGCACAGATTTGAATCCAGGAACATGGTTCCTGTGCCTATTCCCTTAATCATAATGACACAGTGTTCACCATCTCTGGATAAGAAGTTGCACATATCAATATGAGCCTGGAATCATTGCCCAGGATGCCACAGACTGTACAAAAATGCTCATTGTAGTGTTGTCTGTAAAAGTGCAAAGGAAAACCAAGTCTCTTTTGGGAAGATAACGGGCAAAGAAACTAGGAAAGCGCTGTGTAACGGAATACTGTACAGCAATCAAAGTGAATGATCTCACCACTAAATTCTAATACAACAAATATTAACACGGACAATCTGTGAAACGTAACATCAAGGAAGGAAGTAGGTGTAAATGAGCCATGTCGTATACCGCGTAACAAGAAGCAAATGACAAGAAGGCAGGAAGTCAGGCCTTGGTAAATAGAGACTCGCACATAAACACAGAGGTAGTTAAGAGTGATAAAATGCACATGAACATGCACAAATAGAGCAACAATGATCATGTTTACTTCAGGGAAGAAAGGATGAAAAAGGGGTGCGGTAGTCACTTCAAAGTTGGCAATGGGTACATGGGTAACCGTCTGTTTCTTACTCTCTTGTGTATACTTTAAGTACTTTGTAATAAGGAAAGAATAAAACAGTAATAAGTCTGAAAGAAAAGTTAATTTTCACTTATCCTCAACCTTAACAAAAATCACATATTAAAATCAGTCAAACACTCCTAGGGCCCCTGCGTTCTACTGTACTGTAGATGAAGAACAAAGGTGTGACGGCTATAACACGGAAAAGAAAATTGCAAAGCTAAAACGTGCAATGAGAGGGCAAAAAAATAATTTTGCTGGGAAGAGAAAAATTGCACTTCAAAACATAAAAATAATTGCAAAGGGCAAAAGAGAGAGGGAAGTGTGGGGAAAGTACAAAGAATTCCGAGTGCTCTGCACACGCACCAGCTCCCCAGGATGAGTGTAATCATTGAGAACTGCTAACACGTGCTAATAAAAGACTTTAACTTTTAAAATCAAAGAGACAATCTGTGCACTCGTGTATACAACAAACATTTCCTGAGTGCTTATGTTCTTGTCATGGTTTGTGTCTAGATGTCCCCCCAAAGCCTCATGCAGTCATGGGGGTGGCACTCCTAGAGTTTTTGATTGATTCAGGGTCCAAGGCTGGAATTATGAGTGTGAGTGCCACACCCACCTTGGGTCGGGTCGCCTGCATACAACATAGGGGAAGGAAAGAGGCTTGTTCTCTGCCACTCTCGCCTTGTGCCTTTGTTGCTTTTGCTGTTTTCTGCTGCCGTGAACTGTAGTCCTCTGCCATGTGCCACCCTGCCTTGGGACCAGCTGAGTACGGATGGAAACCTTCACAGACAGAGCTAAATAAACCTTTCCTTCCTTCATTCTCAGCATCAGGTATTTTGTCTCAGTAATGAGAGAAAAGTAACCAAGGCAGTTCATATGTGGGTATGAGGTAGAGGTCTACTAACAAGTAAGACATGAATGAAAAAATTTAGTTAAATTATAAATGATAAATGGTACCAAAATATACATGAGTAAGATATTGGTTGGTGAGCGAGTGGATAAAGGTGGTAAAGGCAAGATTCTCAAGATAACCACAAGTCAGCCCAGATGTGATTGCGGCAGAAGTCAGCTTGATCAAAGGTCTATACGAGTGAACTCTTAACAAGAGAGGACAACAAACCCCGTACACCTAAGGTGGAAATAGGACAAGCGAATTGGACAAACAGAAAGGAGCCTGGTGTAGCTGAACCATATAAAGGGAAGAGCACATTGCAAAGTACTGGTACAATTCAGGAGTACATAACAATTAGACAGTCTTCTGCTTCAGATTTTAAGACCTTCTCTAGATAGGAGTAAACAGAACCACCTTGTGTCAATTTTATCTGTCACCAGCAGATGGCGAAAGCAGTAGCAGACCTGCTGGGATTTACATGCAGGAACAAGTGGATTTAATAACAATTCTTAGAGGGCTGGGGATATAGCTCAGTGGAATAAGTGCTCGCCTGGCAAGCACAACGTCGTGAGTTCAATCCCCAGTACCACAAAAAAAAAAAAAAAAAAAAAGCAATTCTTGGAAACTAAGCCTGTTGCGAAGTAAAAGCTGTTCTGTAGTCTGTAGTCCTTCAAGAACCAAGAGCAGCCTGGTCCCCAAGGACAAGCAAGAAAATCAAGGCATCTGAGCCAGATATAATGCCCAGGCCTTTAAAATACGAAGAGAGGAGCGCTTAAGATGTGGTTTTCACACAGCAAAAGCCTGCCTAACCCATAAAATTGCGCGCAGAGAAGACAGAATTGAAGGTTTGTGCCAAAGGCCTTAGGCATTGGTGACCCAAGAGAGCAAATGGCTGCATACCGGCACCTGCAGCTCTGCAAGCAGGAAAGTCCCGCGTGGGTAATAAGATTATACATGAAAGAAACAAAGACTCCCCAGCAGATGGAGCTGGATTTAGATAAAGCGATTGAGGAACAGAATAAAACACATGGGGTTTAGTAGTGGGGGGCGTTTCTTAGGTATAGACAGGCTTTATCATAGTGGCGGGAAAGCACATTTGGGAACTACAGAGAGAGGAAAGTAAATTTAAGAGGCTTACATTGTGCTGCTGTACCTATCTTATGAAAAATTTTTGGAGAAATTTGATCAAATAACTGTGGAGTAAGAGTTTAATCATTTTTCTATCCCTTCACAACTTGAGCAGCCTCACATGATAGTTTCATGATTGAAGAACACCTGCATCAAGTATATACCTACACAAAGACTTACCACAAATGTTTACAACAGCTTAATATCCAACAGCTAAAAACTGGGAAAACCCAAACGACCAGCAATAGGCAAGTGGGTAAAGTGTGGTACATCCGCACAACAAAATAGAATTCATTGGTAATAAGAAACAAATTGTAGAAACAGGCCACAACATGGACAAATAACTGAGTGGATGTATACTGTAAGGCTGATATCACTCTTGTATATAAAATTCCTGCAAATACAAACTAAACTGCATTGTCAAAGAGCAGATCGGCAATCACCTAAGGAGAAACAGGAAAGAAGTCACGTTCAATAGTAACCTTGTGGAAGGTGGTCATCTGTTCATTATGGTGATGGTTTCATATGTGTATACATGTGCTAAAAGTTATCAAATGATACGTACCAAAATCATACAGAGATGATCAGTTTATTGAACATTACTAGATCTCAATGGAGCTGTTAAAGAAAAACTCGAGACAGTAACTGAAGTATTCTTATGCTTCTTTGAAGTAGATACCAATCCTTCACAAAGAATTAAATTCTTTTAATGGTTGTAAATTAAACTAGTGAGACGACATTCATTAAACTGTGCACCCATAGCTCTTTAATTTGCCTTGAAAATGGAAGAATACTCATGTTTCAGAATCTAATTTACTTAGAAATTCAAAGAAAATCCCAGATAAAATTATGCACAGTATCTGCTTCCAATTAATTACCATAGCTTAGAAACTATACACAGGAAAAAATTCACATAGTACTAGTGAACGGGAAAACGTAAATTAACATAAAAATTTGGCTTCCCCTACTTCTTTTCTTGCTCTCAATGCACACAATTTAACACCATATTTTAAAAAGTTTTGAATAACAAGAGTTACAAAATCTCAAGGATGCTTCTGTTTTTGTCTTTTGAAACATCATTGAAAGTTATGCTATTGAATGGTGAATAGAACAGGATATCCATGTTTTTCTACTATTCTCAGATTAACCCTTCTTGGTTTTGTTTTGCTTCTTACTCTCTAACTTTTGAAAGTCAAAGAGTCTCAGGACTTTTACCTGCTGTTTAGATGTTTTGTTTTCTTTTCTTTTATTTAAAAAAAAATTCATATTGTTTCAACGTGCCGTGCCCAAAATTCAAACTGAAAATCTCCACTATTGTGGCATTAAGAGGTGGGGTCTTTGGAAAACTGATGAAGCTACAAAAGACTCTCCCCTTATGAATGTATCTGTGCCTTGTAAATGGGACCGAGGAGGTGATTGGCCCTTCGTCATTTCTGCCAAATGAGGATGTAGCTATTTTTTTGTTCCTCAGACAAGGGACTAATATCTACAACATATAAAATATTGGAAAAATCAAACTCTCCAAATTTAAAGACCCAATCCACAAATGGGCACCTGAGATGAGTACATACCTCTCGGAGGAATAAGTAGAAATGGCAGATAAAACATGAAAAAGTGTTCAACATCACTGGTCACTTAAAATAACACTGAGATTCCATCTCATGCCAGAAAAAATGGCTGTTATCAAGAAATCAATCAATAACACATGCCAACTTTGTGGGGGTGTACACTGGTTCAACCACTGTGGAGTCAGTGTGGAGATTCATCAAAAAAGTAGGACGAGAGATCCCATTTGACCCAGCTATTCTTCTTCTGGTATCTTCTCAGAAAAATTAAAAACATCACACTACAGGTGCACCACTTGTGCACCCATGTTTATAGCAACACAGTGCCTAATAGCTCAATCTTGGAAACAAACCAAATGCCCATCAACTGGGGAATGAATAAAGAAACATGTGATTCTTTTATATATACAACAGAGTACTACTCATCCATAAGGGAGGGTAAACTTGAGACATTTCTAAGTAAATGGGTACAACTTGAGACCACGCTCTTAAGTGAAATAAATCATTCACAGACGTGTAAATATCGCACTGCTTCTCTGTTGTGAGAAACCAAAAGTATAAATAAGTACAAAGGTGTATAACAGATATTGTGAACTGAGAAAATATGGTTCAAAAAAAAAGGAAGAGTAGGGAAGGGGAGAAGAAAAGGAAGGGAAGAGAGAAAAATGATCAAATGGAAGCAAGGTTTTTAAATAAGAAGGGAAGGGGGGCAGAGGATTGGGACGTAAAAAGAAGAATCAAGATATATCACATACAGGTACAAATTCCCCACGATGAATAGGATTGCTATGCATATCTAAGGTGCACCCTTAAACTTGATATCAATAAATAAATAAATTCCTCCCTGCAGGAGGCAGCAATGAGGCCCCCTCTTAGAAGCGGACGGCAGCCTTTATCCTTGATTTCCTCACATCCAGAACTACATAAACTAAATTTCGTTATTTACGAAGTACTGAGTCTCAGCTATTTCAGCACGAATAGATGGAGATAGTCTACTACTTACTGTCTTTGAATGTTGTCATCTGCACTCCTCTATCCCCACCCAGCGGCCCACACAGCTCTCTGTGAGCTCTAGATAAGAATACCTAAGCGCCGTCTGGGGGAACTTTGCTTGCTGGAGCCCCAGCGTTGGACTGTTTTCTGGAGTAGGCCCCTCCCCTTGTAATCTGGTTTGAACATTAAGAAGCCACTTTTGCACTTTGGGGAAAGTAACTACCATGAAAAAAATCTTCTCCTACGCTGAGAATACCTCGGGAATCTGTAACCACATAGAAGGGTCCCAAAATTCAACAAATGAGGCCTGCCCAATGGTACGCATGACCGAAATGCAGCCTCCGATGTTAGCGGCTGTGGTAATACAATTACACTTCTGATGCGTTCCTGTCGACTAGAAATGCACTCTAGTATACACTATGTTACTTGTGTGGTTTAGATCTAGATATTCCCCAAGAGCTGCCATTTTCAGACGGGGGGCTAGTAGAAGGTGGTTAGACCATAGGGCACTGTACTCCTGAGTCAATTCATCCACAGATGGTCTAGGGCGTGGGCCCTAACAGAACCCCTAAAATCTTCAGAAGTCCAATAACCCAGATTTCAACCTTGAGGCTGAAACAGGACACAAAGTCTTGGATGACAAGATGTTTAATGTCAAGGTAAGAATTATGAGTGATCCCCCCAGTAATTCAGGAACATTGCCTCAGTGGCCAATTTCTCTCGACCTGAGCAGAGAATAGACCACCACCAAGCCTCTAATATGATCAGAGAATTTAGTATTGTCCCGAAAAGTAGCAGTAGCCCTTGGTCACATGTGGAACATTTTTTCTCTGGAAATCTAAAGTGCTGTACATAGATACTAGAACTTCAGGTTGCAAAACAGGGGGAAGAAATCCTTAGATATTTCCCATGGGAATAATTAGTCTTTCTGATTATCCCTGTACATGTGCTATAGTGTATTTCTTTAAATCACCTGTTCAATTACAAATTCAGTCATTTATTCATGCATTAACTTTCGTTGAGTCCTTACTCTTTTCAACCAGAGAAGGGGACTGATTGAACTCCTGCTGTCACCCACCTCACGCTCTATCCTTGGGAAGATGCAGAATGGCATGGTGCAGGGCGTGAGATGCCTACAGTACACAGACAGAAAAATAAATCAACAATATAATACTGGATTGTGGGCGGGAATATAATGAAAGTAATGTAAAGTGATGTTGTTGAGTAACAGAGTTAAAGAGAGAATACTTCAGGTTGAACAACCATGGAAAGCACCCTACAGGATACTGACGAACAACAAAAAAGGCCACCCCAATCCATGCAGAAAGGGCCATTTTCATTAAAATTGCTGTATTCCCAGGGCACACCGCAGTACCAAGTAAATAAGTAAGCAGTAGCTTGCTTTGTGATGAGAAGTAACGCTAAATGTACCTTGCAGTTAGTTTTGTCTCTAATTACAAGCCAAGCAAATGTACACTTGCTCACCCCCCGCCATGCAGCAGCCTTCAGTTCCAGAGTTCGGGTGATCAGGTCCATGGATTTAATCTCTGCCATCTGAAGGACTCTGCTTCTCCTTTGTAGCAATCTCCTATTCCTGGACTAGCTTTCATTTAGGTGCATGCCTTCCAGATTCATACACAGGTTTTACACCTTTTGCCCTAGTCCTTCCACCCTGAGTCCACCTCATTTTCAAATCTTTAGGTTTCTGATCCAACTCTTTCTATTTTTATCCTTTTTTTCCACTTTATTTCATCCTTTAAATTTCACTTTCATTAATGTGCTCTGTAGTGCACCCTAGCAATATTTTAATCACAATGTAAATTATTTTTCCACTTCTATTGTCCAGGCCTTCTCAGTCAAGGGCAGTGAACATAATGTTTACAGGGTCAAGCTCTGGAGCCCATACCCTCTGGGACCCAAACCCAGGCCTAACACTAGCTGTGTAACACTTGCTCAATCTCTCTCAACGTTCATGTCCTCATTAATAAGATGAGGAATTTAGTGATACTTGTCTTTCAAGTTGCCGTGAAGCTTAATGGTTAGGCCATATAAAGCACTTAATCCTATGTAGAGAGCATGCTAAATCACTATTATTATTACTCTCCAAGAATCTCCCATTCCATCCTCACCCTGGAGAACTGAATGCCTGACTTTGCAGACCTGAGAGAGAAGGAGAATGAAACAGAAAAAAGAACCTTGTCTTTGAACAAAGATGAAATTTTGATTAATATGGTACCTTAGGGATTTTAACTTATGAATTTAGATTTCATTTTATTGTTTAAACTTACATAGGACCTATGTAAGAACGAGCCAAAAATATCATAGGGTATGCCTTCATGATCATTCAGGGACACTAAATAAAATTTTTAAGTATAGCGCATAAAAACCCTAAAAGTAATACTTTGATTATATCATGATTAGCAGTGCAGAAGACACTACTCACATATGCAAGGTTTGCCCAGGACTTACACAGTTTACATTTAAGTATGAAAACAAAACTCTTGCTCAGAAGTTAGCATTTGTAAATAAGTATATAAATTGCATTTGAAATAACAATAAGAACATTGATGGCTGTTCCTCAGTCTTGATACTTCTAACATGAGAGCAACAACCCTTTTCCTTTCTTTCACATGCATATTTTGGATTTTCAACAAACGGGTTAAGTTCTGAATGATTATTATAAGTTAATTTGGTAAAGAGTTTAAATTTTGTTATTCTTGGGTACAGTTCCACCAAATCTAAGAATGAGTCAGTTCTTCTAAAGCTTTAAAACAAAACCTGCTTTTCTCCTGCTGGCCTTTCTCTTTGACCACTTAGATTCAACAACAACAAAAAAAAACTAGTTTCAGCTTCACATTTTGGTCAGTAGCAAAATTTTCATCAGTGCTACTTGTATTCACAAGCTCAGCTTTTAGTTCTCAAACTTGAGTGTTCTCCTGAATTAGCATGAGGCCATAATACGCAGTCGATGTTTTTGCTGATCCTCCTGCCACACTCTCATTCTGCAATCACTTTTCCTCAACATTTACTGATTACTGTGAATTGCAAAGAAGAAACACTTTCCACGTATGCTTGATTTCTCTTTTCCCCAAAAAAGAACTTCGATGCCAAAGGACTTATCCCTCTGCACAGGGAACATATGTCAGTCCTTCACCCAACTAATTTTTAAAATTATATCTACTTTAATTTCCATCATCAGAGTGTACATTTTCTTTATTGTGTATCAAGTACATTCAAAACTCATGGGCTTTGCTTTAAAGGATATGATTAAGCACAAACACAAAAAGCACAGTAAATGACCCTATTGCCATTTACTGGCAACAGGCCAAATTGAATAACTCTTATAGCATAACAGATTTCCATTATCTAAGAACACAGAAATTGAATGGAGAGGTTCCTCCTTAGTAAAGTATGCCATTATACTGTATTTACATTCATTCCAAAATGAATTGCTCATTACTTAATATAATCCATGCTGATCTGGGTATTGGACATACAAACCTTAAACAATAAAGACATGTTCCCTTTAAAACTCCCACGGATCTTAAAAACCAATGGGGGATACAAACGAGATTAAAATCACATAACCATAGACAGACATGAAGGTAGTTAGGCTGTAGTGTGCTGCAGTGATGAGTGCATGGTATAATGGATACAGCACAGAGCAGAGATTAAGAGCATAAACCGAAGCTACACATGACACATACTTTGTAATCACAGCACTCTGGGAGGCTGAAGCAAGAGGTCTGCAAGTGTGAGCCCAGCCTGGACAAAATATTGACTTAACAAGACCCACTCTCAAAATGTAAAAGTCATGGAAGGCTGGGATTGCAGCTTAGTGTGAAGCCTTTGGATTCAATACAAAGTACAACAAAAAATTAAAGTAAAAGAACATGAATTCAATCCTGCTACTGAATGGAGCACATTGCTAATTGCCTTTGCCCTTCAGTTTCCTTACCTATGAAATGGAGATAATAAAATTGCAACGGTTTCATGTGATTATTGTTACTATCATTATTAGAGCAAAATTCTCAAGGGTCTCTCACATTCTCATGTATTTTATGAGCATAAATATTGACAATTTCTTATTCTGTACTATCTTTCTTAGAACATTGTACAGCAGAAACTGAGACTGTCTCCTCTACAGAAGGAAGGGCAAGCTTACGTGCCATGACTCATAACCAGACGCCCCAGGATAAGGGCTACTTATGTGTTACATAATCCATTGCATGTGTAGGTGTTCCCTGGGCTTCTCTGTAGTACTCTTAGGAATTGAGACTTGGGAGACTGACACCAAAAATGTTGAGACACTGCCTACTGCCATGGCTAGAACAATGAAGTCTTCAGATTTTAACCTAGGAAGTTCATGTCTTCCTCCAGCATTCATTTTTTAAAAACTTGCAGGCTAACTCATTAAGATTGCAAATAGATTAAGATAAAATCTTAGACTGTTTGTAGTTCCTGACTATATGAAATATATATACATATGAGAACCTAGCCCAATGAACAGTGAATTCTCAACAATTACTAGACATTCTTGTAGACAGAAAAATGCTCTAAAAATATCAAAGATATCTATATTAGTTTATTTGGTAAAGGCAACTAAGTTTGCAAATATATCTAAGGCTTCTAATGAGCTCTGCCTAGTGATGGGAGATACATTCTTGATTACCCAGGCAGACCAGAAACAATCATAGAGGTCCAGCAAAGTGAAAGCAGAAATGCAAAACAGTGAGAAAGTGCAGCCTATGAGCAGTGTGAGAAAGACCCTACCACACACTGCTGGCTTCAAAGGGGGAAGGGGCATCACAAGTCAAAGAAGGTGGGCAGTTTCTAGAAACTGGAATAGTAAAGAAAATTCAGAGATCTCTCCAAAAGCTGCCAGTAAAAGTAGAGTCAACTTCCAACTGCATAACTTTAAGAAAATAATTTAGTGTTGTTTTAAGACATTAAGCACATGTTAATTTATAACAGCATCAGTAGGAAATTAAAACAATTACCATCATCACCTTTATTAGCTAAACTAATTCCTTAATATTGCCATAAGAATGAGAAAAATCTTCCCAGCAAACGTCAATAAGGTAGCCCAGGGAAAGTTTATTTTAGGCTAATAAAGTAATATATGCAAAGAAGTAAAATAGGATGTTGAAATTCCAGCAGATAAACAAAATGAATCAAAATGGCTGAAGTGTAGAGTGGTAAATACGGTGTTGGGCCAGCTGACTCTGAGCTGTTTCTGTAACATCTGAGCTGACGGAGCTAATAAGAGCTAAACATAGATAGACATGTAATGTACCGGGCAAAGGTGAGGGTGAAGGAACAGATCTTGGAAGTCAAGAACACTTAAACGGAAGAGAACGAGTCCAACGCTGAATGAGAGCAGGGCTAAGACATAGGCCGAAGACCACTGAGGTTTTAGGCACAGGAAGGAGACAAGCAAAGCAGGGCAACAGAGGCAGAAGGCCACGGTAAGATGGAGACAGAAAATAAACAATAGAGAAAAATGGAGAACGGGGATAGTGTGAACTTATACATCAAGAGCAGTGATTCAATCAAAAATGGAGAAAGAATTGTGTTACGGCCAGGTCTAATATGCCCCCAAGGTCTGAAGTGTTTGGACGGTGCTTGGACGGTGGCAGCATCGTACTCACTAGTGACTTCATCCATGGATGACTTTGGCAGCTGAAAGTCCGTGAGGAATGAGGCCTGGCTGGAGGAAGTTTACTGGAGTGTGACCCGGAAGGGGATATTCTTGCCCGTTTTCCTCTGCCATGCTCCTCTGCCATCCAGTTTTTGCCTTAAAGTAACCATTGACTGAAGTGGAAGCCCAAACAAAGTACTCCTGTTTGAAGTAGTGAGTGCCGTGTATTTTGTCTCAGTGATGGGAAAGTAATTAAGACAAGGTGACAGTCTATGAATATGTTACATACATTTATAAAGCACAGCTAATACATACTGAAATAGTTGAATTTGAATTAGTGTTTGCAAAGAACACTAATTTACCATTTACTATCGTTTTCAATAGAACTTCAAAATAAAGAAGGCATTTTAGACAGATATAGGATCAAGTTTAATCATGTGTTTTAGAACCATCACCTGATAGAGGAAACAATTCAACACAGTGTTCTCCCCTGCTCCCATTACCTGTGAAGTATAAGTCAGAAGATGTACAGTAAAGGAAGATGTACATGGAAAGACCCATCCATGCAGTCAACGTACAGAACCCTATAGATACCATGCTCTCTGACTCTACATATATACCTATGATAGTTTCATTTGTAAATTAGGAACACTAACAGATGAAGATCATCAATAACCAATATTGAAATGGTACAGTTTGAATACATGGTAATAACTGTTAAATGAATGTGGCCTTTCACTCTTAAATCATCTTTCTGTACTATCCTCCCCTTTCTTTGTTCAATGACCCACTGGCCTGTGTCTTGAGGTGATACAATATCTCCATGGTGATATGAAGTGAGGTGGATGATACAGGCACTGTGACATGGTCACACACAGGCACTGCAATACCTCTTTAGGTGATCTGATAACCTAGACAGCTAATGAGTGACTAAAAGGCCGGTAATATAAAAAGGGGACACATTGGACAAAGGAGTGATTGACTTCCCAGGTGGAGGAGAACAGGACAGCATGAAATATCCTCACACCCCTCAGAAGTGGAAGCTATGTAAAACTTACTTATTGTTCACAGCTGGAAATTTTATTTAACATTTTCAAACATATTTGTCTACAAGTAACTGAAACTGCAGAGACCAAAATTAACATGCTCATTAATTAGCTGTTTAATGAGTGTCGGTTGGTGTAGGGGCCTCATCCTACAGCAGTGAACTCAGGAGTTTCTCTTATTTTAAATGCCTGAGATAACTGGGAGTTATTTTAGAGATTTGGATGGCTCTTCTACAATCTTTAATTGACAGATTCACATTCCCAGCAGAAGAGAATATAAAAATAGTTCTATTTATAAATGTGCATTCTCAACTCTTAAAATTTGGAGTTGTCAGTAAATGTATTTCTGAATTCATATGTACTTTAGACAGTCAGATTACAAAGTAGCTACTAGAAAAGAATCATTTATGGAGGTTTGGAAAAATGGAAACAAGGACTCTCTGCCTTGAAGCCAGTTCTGTTTAGCATAAACTGTACTAGTAGTACACACAATATTCAGTAAAAAAAAAAAAAAAGACTAAAAATAGAATTCAAAGGAACCAGTGTTAGCTTCCTATTCCAAAACTATATAGTATTAATTTCAAACAAAATCAAATACTTGCTGAAGCCCCTGAGAGAAAATTCACTGGCATCCAGTGGGTTGACTTCTTATTTTTTATCACATCTTTTTGCTGTACAAAGCATCACCTAATATTAACTGACATCTAAACAATGAACAGATTTCCAGAGCACTAGTAATATAAGCAGGAGATACTGAAATTCACTGCCAGTTTTAAAGGTTTCTAGAGAAATGTCTGAGAGTGTTTGGGGTAATGAAGGTAGATAGAGAGAGAAAAATGAAAAAAAATAAAGTTAACAAAGCAGTGTAACAATAGAAATAGAAAACATGGTGAATTTTTGTTCTTTTACTAAATTGTGACACCAACACGAAGCTAACTTAATTTGAAACTAAAAGAAAATCTTATTGTTAGTTCTTATCCTACATACTAAAACAGACTCTTTTTTGTAATCCCAACCTATGCACTTACCATAGAAATATCATCAAGTCACTCAGTGTCATGAAGAAAAATGAATGCTATGTCCGATTCAAGCTCAATTACATATCGGCTGCAAGGTCCTCAATCAAAATGTGAGCAAAGTCTTTCATTAATAACGGAACATGACGCTTTGTTATAAATATCTTCTTGAGAGTATAAAGAAACTGCCTTTTCCAAATTTTTCCACAGAAAAGTTTCTGAGAGCTCCACTTCAGTGAGTTTTTTTCAAAAATGCATCACTAAAGTTCCAAATATTCCCTAGATCAATTTACATTAGATCAGAAAATGAAGCTCAGAAATAACTAATAAGGAGCTAGAGACTGAGCTCAACCATGCTCTGGGATATAATGTTTATCACAAAGTTGTGCTCCTAAGGTGTATTTTATAGAAAGGAAGAAAGTGTGTACTTATAAAGGGGATATGCTGTGAAGAGAGTTTTGATTTCTGTACCCATCGTAAGAATATTGGTCCTAAGGCAAATACTCTGGGAATTGGCATAATGCAGAGTTGCCAGGATCCATTTTCCTAACGCCACAGTTAATACAGCATGAGAGTCCCATAGCTTGAAACCACATGTAGGAGATCATGATGCAATTGTGGCAGGGACCACCATGAAGATAATGATAGCACCCTCCTCGTTACATGTTTCCTCTTGCTCTCCTAACACACTGAGTCAATCTTTTATTTGTAGACTTGGAATCTGTTTGAGCAGTTATGAAAATGACTATTCTCATGTAAAAACAATATAGAGTGCAGCACTAAAATGCAGAGGTCCAAAGACAGGAAGGTATCTGCTTGGGTTCTGCAGTAATATTTGGGATACTGCAGTGCTGGGAGGGAAAGGACACCCTTCCACCCTGGTGGGGAAGGCTCCCAAATACCTGGTATGTTGTAAGAGCTAAGTACCTTCAGGAGCGGGTATTCACTTCTCTGGGTCTCATATATGCAAACAACACACACACACACACACACACACAGAGCTGCATACCACATAACAACATTTCAGCCAGTGACAGGTTGAATATACTCATATGATGGGTAGTCCTGTAAGATTGTATTACACTGAGACATTCTACCTATCACACTCTGTGTAAGTACACCTTGTGGTGTTCACACACAACACAGTTCTTAAATGCATCCTGTCAGGGGACAAATGATTGTGTTTGTGGCTGTGTGTATGTGTGTGTGTATCTATATCTAGATGGATGGACAGATAGGATAGAAAATAGTTTCACATATATATATATATTTACTTATATAGTACATATATTACATAAATATAAACACTGAATATAAATACTGCATAATAGTATATATAAACACATATACACTGGAATCCAGAAAATAGAAGATATAGGTAAAGATACATGGGATATATATTTAGAATTGAATTCAATTGAATGTTAATGTTAAAATGTTAGAGTCTATGATTCTTAATTCATGCTAGTAGGTTCTTCTGTACCTCGTCCTATATAATTCCAGGCAACGGACGGATTAAAAACAGGTGACAATGGCGGATTTTGTTCAAACGTGCAATTTAATAATAATAGCTAATATTACTTTCCAGATATCATTTGAGAGAGCTCTAATTTAGCTGGAAAAATAGAGCACTTTTGGCGTTTATTTCTGACTTTGAACACCTCAGCTGGTTTTACTCCTGACTTACTTGCTCTTCCAGTCCTAAAATTTTACCAGTTGCTGATGACTAGATACGTTGCAGTGACACTTCTATTTGTCATTAGGAACAAATCTGCCCATTACACGTGTGGCACACAATTGAAAATATATGTAAGGACACTTCAGGAAAAATTATTTTTACATATGATAATTCTATAAAATATAGAATAACTAATATGCCTACATTTACCCTTATAAAAACTACTTTTCAAAATCTTTCAACATTAGGGCTGGAGGTACAGCTCAGTGGGCTAAGTGCTTGCCGCTGAGCACTAGGGCCCTGAGTTCGATCCCCGGTCCCGGAAAAAAAAAAAAAAAAAAAAAAAAAAAATCTTTCAACATTGACATGAATATATTTTAGATATTATAGCTATTATAAATATTGATATATATTTCTATATATATAAATACATGAAAAGCATTTAATTTTTTTGGACTAGGAATCAAACCCAGGACCTTGTACTTGCCAGGTAGGCGCTTATGCCACTGAGCTATATCCCTGGCCCTTTCCAGCATTTATATTTATACAAAACACTTAGATTTTTTTGCACCATGCATCAGTTTGGTATCTTGGTACTAACTTAAATGAACGTATGGGTTTGTTATCACCAATATATTACAAATGCATGTCTATCTTGGTTACTTTTCTCTCATTCCTGAGACAAAATTCTCAAGGCCCAAAATTAAGGAAGGAAAGGTTTATTTAGCTCACAGTTTATGGTTTCAATCCATACTCAGCAGGCTTCAAGGCAGAGTGACACATGGCAGACGGCAACAGTTTATGGTGGTGGAACATAGCAAAAGCAGCAAGAGCCAAAAGGGAGGGGCGGCAGCGAGCAGTTTCTTTCCCTCCCTTACACTGTGTGCAGACTACGCACCCCAGGGCGGGCGCAGCACTCACACCCATAATCCCAACATTGGACCGTGAATCAGCCATAAACTCTAGAAGCCGGCCCCATGACTGCATGAGGTTTTGGGGATGCATCTAGACACAAACCAGAACAATGTCACCTTATAAGATTGCATAGGACACTTTTTTAAAGGTAAAATATACCCAGAAAGGCTATAAGGATTTTTCTATGCTAATAATCTACTGGAAAAATTTAGTGTTTGGCAATTTCAGAAACTTGTGTACACATATCAAAGACATTAATTTTCTAAATTTGAGGTCACACTGAAATCCAGTGTCCTGTTAAAAATCGCCTCTCATTCTCACCTTTCTCATCCCATCTGATTGGCTCTTGGAATATAGACATAAAAGAGCCTTGCATTCAGTAAATCAGGACGTGTTCTCAGTGTTCTGAAGCACAGGATACATGAAGGGAAATCGGAATGGAAACAAATAAAATTGAAGGGTGTTGTATAGCTTCATGAGTTTTTACTAAAGTAGTGGAGGACTATAAGCAATTTGTGTTTAAGGAGAAAATATACATACTAGCCTCCTTACCCTAAGATGTGGTTCATGAATTAACAACATCAGCACAACCTAGGAATTTGTTAGCAGTGCAGAATCTCAAAACTGACTCCACATGCACTGAATCAGAATATACATAATAGCAAGATCCACAAGCAATCCAGAGCTACACTAAAGTTTGGGAAGCACTGGCCTAGAGCGAATCTTGCATGGTGGGTACTGTCCCCCTGAGTTATGTAGAACAATCATGAAGACAGGAAAGTAAGTTAGAACTTTTGTTTTTATTTTTTTTCCTTGGATACAGTGATAGATTAATTCATCATAAAAGTTAATGCAGAAACTGCCTCTTAATACATGTATCAAAGACCTTAAGTAGAGTAACATCTTAATGACATGTGGATAGCCCACCACTCTCAATGGTTCATTTATTAAAAATTCTTTTATGAGTATATACTTGCAGTACATAACAAATATATTCATTAAGAGTAGTGATTATATGGTTCATTCTCAAGTGACAAGTGCATATGACAGTACCCAAGTGCCAAATTAAATGAATTTATGAATTATATTTCCTCCTTTAAACAATCTTCACAAAATAAATGGGTACATTTAAGAGATCCCTGCAAAAAATATTAGATGGAAGTTAATACTAATAATGCAAAGACACCAAAAAGCCAACCAGAAAATAGCAGAGGCGACAGTGCTCAAGGTTCCCAGTAAGAATAACTAATATTTTTTGAGCACACACTAAGGCGAGGCACTAATCCACCTTCACATATCAAATGAAGAGTTCCACTGGAGTGGAACTTTATGGGCCATAAGGGTTGCAACATTGTGTCAATTTGAGAAGTTTGGAAGATTAACCAGTCAACCGATCAGGGGGCCAGGGCCCTCACTTTGTAAATAGCCTGAGCCTATTCAAGAGGAGGGCATGGACATGATGTGAGTGCTACACTCACCCTGAGAGGTGATAGCTTGCTCATAATGTAAGGGAGGAAAAGAGGCTTTCTCTTCCCCCACGTTTCGCTGTTATTGCTCTTGCTGTCTTCCGTTGCCTTGAACTGTTGCTCCTGTGACATACCACCCTGTGTTGGAGCAAGCTGATTATGGTCTGAAACCTCCATAAATTGTGAGCTACATGAACCTTTTCTTCTTTAAGTTTGGGTGTGGGGTATTTTGTCTCAACAGTGAGAGAAAAGTAACCAAGACAAAGTTTGGTACCAGGCGTGGGGTTGTTGTTATGACTACACCTGACCATGCGATTCAAGAGCCTATGAGAATGGCTTGTGGGAAGAGTTTGGAAAGGCTCTGCGATGTTGCCTGGAAGAGCGGAGCTAGAATTCCTTACATTGTTCTGTGTGGGAGATCATGATCACAGCTGAGAGGAACAGAAGGCTGATAGAAGCCCTGCCAGTAAAGACTGGGCTTTGAAGGTTTCTGCTAGCAAGAGGTTTCTGCGGGACTCCAGAAGATGTGTGTTATGGCCTGGCAGAAATTTTGCTCATGTTCAGAGACTGCCTGATACTGAGATTAAGGACAGCAGACTAGTTAATCTGGCAGAAGAAACTGCAAGGCAATCTAGTGTTGAGGTAATGACATGCCTGCTATTGGGGCTTTTAGATTTATGTTAAAAACCAAGAGCAATGAGTCCAGTAGGATGACTTATGTTGTGAGTTTGGCCACAAAGGAAGTTGCAGTAAAGCTGTGGACTACAAAGATGGAGCTGAGAAGATCTTGATTGCTGAGAAGAAACAAAAAACTAGAAAAGATTACCTGAGGGCATCACAAGAAATGAGTCTCCACCCTTTGCAGCCTCAGATCTGCAGAAGTTAAAGACGGAATGAGCATGTCTTTGTATTGGAAGACCAGTTTAAAGAAATGTGATTGCACCGAACATGGTGGTGCATGCCTGTAATACCAGCACTCAGGAGGCTGAGGCAAGAGGATCATCTTGAGTTCGAGATCAGCCTGGGCTACAAAGTGAGGTCAAGACCAGCCTGAACTGCAAAGAGAGACCCTGTCTCAAGAAGACAAAAAAAAAAGAAATGTGACTGTAAAATTGACAAGAGGTGGGTTGTAATGGTTGATTACATTGAGTCAACTTGAGAAGTTTAGAAGGTTAACTGAGCACCTCAGCAGGGAGCCAGAGTCCTTACTTTGTAAACATCCTCATCCTGTGCAAGAGAAGGATTCAGAGATGGTGGGGGTTTATTTAGCACACTAGGGGGTAGTAGTATGCTTACAATATAAGGGAGGAAAACAGGCTTACCCCTCCCCCCCACCATTTTGCTCTAGTTGTTTTTGCTATCTTCTGCTACCTTGAACTGTTGCCCCTGTGCCAGGCCACCCTACATTGGAGCCAGCTGATTATGGACTGAAACCTCTACAAACTGTGAACTAAAAAAACCTTTTCTTCCTTAATTTTGGGCCTCAGATACTTTGTCTCAGCAATAAAAGAAATGTAACCAAGACAGATGCACCCTTTGAAATCTAGATGAGAGGCAGTTGGGACCCCATAGCTTATGCACTTTGTGTACCTGCATAGTCAGGGCCAAAGACATCACCAAACTTTACCATTTGTACCCTTCAAATCAGTGGACACAAGTCTCTCCTTGGCCTGTTTCATCCGTGCTTGGGACTGGCTTGGCAGAAAGTACTAAGGTAGTGACCAAAAGGTGGGGTCAGGACAAGATGTCGGGGATATATTGGTTAGAAGATGCAAATTTTCAGTTATAA
This sequence comes from Dinomys branickii, assembly GCA_004027595.1. NCBI lineage: Eukaryota > Metazoa > Chordata > Mammalia > Rodentia > Dinomyidae > Dinomys > Dinomys branickii. The sequence continues at coordinate 228,586 of PVLD010000474.1, forward strand.
AGACAGGAGTAAGTTTAACAGATCTATTGTGCAACATATAGATACAACAATGTGTTGTATTTCTGAATACTGTTGATTGTAGATGTTAAGTATTTTTACCCACAGAAAAGCAAGACATATGCTCAGGGTCCTTGTGTTTTTCACTAACCAAATTACAACTCCAAGAAACTACAAGGGGAAAAAGTAAAGGAGGGAAAGAGTGGTAAAGTGTAAAGAAGGGGAAAAATAGCTTTATGTTACCAATAAAAACACACTCCAAAATGCTGTCCTCATAAAGTCCATTTGTTGCTAATAATGGAAAAGTGATATCAAGTTTCTTCCCATAATGCCATGTATGTCAGTAAATCCTTTTAAATAGTTAAAACCTAGCGAGTCTGCCTGGCTTCAGACTCCTTATTTGTAATCTCTGCTCTGTGCTGCATCCCATTCTACTTCTATACTGATGAAAAAAGAACTCGATTAAAAGCCAAACAGTAAGTCAAAAATATCAGGAATTAACACCCAGAATATGAGATACTTAAAAGATCATGTCTTCCTTTTCTAGCCTTTTATTCTTGATGATGTGGTCTGACCTAAAATCTATTTTGGTTTGTAAAGTCTTTTGAAAAACATAAATAGTAGAGGCACTTGATATGTAATTCTGGGAAAAATGATGAATTTTCAGACCACATGAACTTCTGCTAGTATTTAGGAAGACATAAAATAAACAGTGTTTTCACATTTATTATGGATTAACAGTGTTGATTTCCACAAATGTTTAATCTCATTTTACAGAAAAACCAGGACTGAATAAATTTGCACTAAATTCCTTTGGTTAAGTGCCAATGAATTCATGTAAAAATATAATTAATTCTCTACTTTAAAAAAAGTTGGCCATTGAGAACTGTATTTTATATGGCACTTTATCTGGTATTAATGAAAAACAAAAAATGCATTTCTCCCTACACGAACACATCTTATCAAGAGCTAGTGGGCAAACTGGATCAGACACAAACCATGCTCTGCTAACATTCTCAGATTAAGGAAATATCTATGGCACAGCACTGACTGCTACAATATACAAATGCTTCATTTCCGCTCTGCCTGAACATAACAGCAGGTGGTAAAGTGGCATCGCCAGCCACTCACTTACGCTTTGAGCCCAAAGGCAAAGGATCTATGCTATTTGCAGTTTTAGCTTAAGTTATTTGCCTTTCTAAACAGAAAAAAAAAGTCCCTTTGCCCTCAAAGGTGAAAGATATTTCCTCTCTCACTCTTACTCTCATCCTCCCTAATTCTTTTTCCTTTCTTCTTTCTTTCCTTCCTTCCTTCCTTTCCTCTTTTTTGTATTCTTTTCCTAAATTGCATTCCCCAAGGCTACAGCTTACATATTGGCCTAATTTGTAATAGCACTTTGGATACCCTAAAATGTTGTAGAAATAGTTATCACTTAATTATGCCATAACCTAGAACATGGTACATAAGGAACACAACTTTAAAAACTAGTTCTAAAACAGTCAAATGAGTAAGGTATTAATATCTAGCCTTCAAATGATTTTTACTAGATTCCTACCACTGAAAATTTACCAATATATTACCTAATTAATTACTGAATTTATTACTCTGAAGCATAACTGCTTGATACTGATGCTAAACAGAGCCAGTACTCATTTGCCAAACATTCAAGAAATAAAACTTACTTTCAGTAAGTTTTTCCATTGAGATAAATCTATTTTATCATCAGTTTATACTGGTTTCATTTATTAAACTAAATACACCCCTAATGCTAGTAAAATGAAGTTATATAATACAACTCAGAAATAATTATCTCTTTCTGGGTGTGGTAAGGTTACACTTGTAATCCTAGCCCTCCAGAGGCTGAGGCAGGAGGACTGCCAACCTGGACTACACAGGGAATTTAAGGCCAGTCTGAACACAACCCCTCCAAAAACTAATGACCTCTTACTCAAGTAACTGTCATACCATCTTCCAGAAAGCAGTTTTAATAACATACAAATTTTTGATGACTATAACTATTAACAGTGCCCTTCCAAAACTGTGTGATGCACAACTTAATCTGTGAGGTTGTGTCAAGAGAATTCCTAAGAAATATTTTCTAACCCACAAAGCACCAAAGTCTAATCTACTCTACAAGGAGATAGTGAGACATGTTTTCAAAAATAACAAATACACTTGTGAAGAGATGATGTGTGTCATATCATATTTGATCAAAGGATCCAGTGATCATTAAGAATATAATGGAAAATCAGCTACCTTTTGCTCTTCAGGAGATATAGGAAAAAAAACAAATGAATTTAAGTTATAGTCGTTACAGTTTTAAATTTTTCTGGCAGGAATACTACTGAACATTTAGCTAATGTGTCAAGAAAATCTCTTCACTGATGATGGTTCTCAGCTCTGCTCTGTTAGAAGCAATTGTGAATCTTCTGGAAATACTGATGCCTGGGCCTCACTCCAGACTAACTTCTCTCCACTCTCTAGGGCTGGGGCTCAACGCGTCAACCTTTTCTGAAAGTTCTCCAAATGATTTCTAATATCCAGCCAGGGTCTATAATCTCCAAATTCACTGATTTTATAAATAATATTCCTACCCAAGGTAGTCTAGAATGGTGATTTTCAAAGGGGCATCACAATCACCAGCAGAGCTGCGCGAAGGAGATTTCTGGGCACCACCTGCGGAGGTAATGATCCAGTAGATGACACTTCTGGACACAAATTATATGTTTACAAACCACAGTCTGAAACTTCACTCATGTTGACACCCCTTGGAACCTACTAGAAATGCAGACCCAAGTGCAGCCCATCAATGAATAAGTATCTGCATTTTATCACAATCCCAGGTGATTCATGTGCAAATTAAAATTTGAGAAGCAAAAGTCTTTAGCAAAAATCAAGTGAAAAGACTACGGAGGACTCTACATGGGGGTGAAATAAGTGGGAAACCGCAAATATAGTAAAACCCGCCCCCACCTGTAGCTCCTTTCTCGGTACTTTTAGTTACAGGGTCAACCTCAGTTCAAAAATATTAAATGGGCAATTCCAGAAACAAACAACCCATAAAGTTGTAAATTACGTGGCAATTTGAGTAGCACATGACGTCTCACCTCCTGGCTCTACCCCGAGCAATGCGTGAATATCCTTTCGCCAGGTATATCCATACTTTGTCCACTCCCCTAGCCTGGAGCCACTCACTAGCCCTGTCTTATCAGATCAACACAGGCACAATGCTTGGTTCCCGGAGCCATTCATTTCTTTAACAATGACCGCAAAGCATGAGAGCAGTGATGCCATGGTTATGGGGCATTACTGCAACGAGAGAGCTGGAATTCTAAAATCTCTAGTTCTTACAAACCCATATCCATGTGAGAATTCAGGCCTCATTGCCAAATATTCTAATATTTCAAGGAAGCGTAGGGAAGAAGTAAAACCAGTAATTTCAATTTTTACATAACAGTTCCCAAATGTAAAATACTGATAATTGATTCAAAGGTTTTATAACACCTTCAAAATGAAATGTAATATATCTATGTGCCATTTTGCGCCTGCAGCTTGCCCAGATGTGATCTCTGACCTAGAAAAGACCAATCATTATTTGAGTTAAGACTTTGAAGTAAATCACTAGAAATTCCCTACTCACACTTCCTTTACAAACTGAAGGTAAATGATATATTTGGTGATAGTTAATTACTTTTCATACAGCATACTTGTATCTGACATGAACTCAGCAAAGCAACAGCATAGGTGTGAGGCAAGGCAGTTTGAAATATAAATTATGGAAGAATAAGCAGGGCTGTACGCTAGGAAACAAAGGAGGCTCTGAAACACCTCGGATTGCCTCTGAAGAACCCGAGACAGACCAGCAATCAATCGCAAGACAATAAAAGCTAAGGACTCCGTGTTTACTAATAAAGTCACCTATGGACACTGAAAACTTTCTAAACATAAACTTTTCAGAATGGAAGAAAACAGTATTACAGTTATAGAAATATTTTCACTTAAGTGGAGAGATGTGGTAAAACACTCTCAGTTCTGCTACTTCCGTGTCTGTGTTTAATAACATTGAACTGTATCATCTCCTTTAAGAAGTACTTTGAAACATTTTTGCTGAGACATCCAAAATATTCAGAGTACCTTTTCATGATTTCTTGGTCACTGGGTATTTTTCTTTAACTTTCTTATGATCACTTGGTAAAGACACTTTAGAAGCTGTCTGAAGAAGGTATTTTTCAGAAAGGTTGCAGAGGACCAGAAAAACACACAGGAGTGGCTAAGAAGGCTTACAGGAATCATGAAAGTCAAATTCTATATCTGTGTAAGACAGAGGGAAATAGAGAAGTTATGGAAACTGCTTATTGCTCTGCTAGAATACAAGTAAAATGGGGCTGGGGATATAGCTCAGTGGAATAAGCGCCTGCCTAGCAAGTGCAGGGTCCTGAGTTCGATCCCCAGTACCGCAAAAAAAAAAAAAAAAAATAGAATACAAGTAAAGAAGCAAAGCTTCATAAAGTACATGGGAATAGCCCAGAAAAAGACTAAGGAAAATGTGCACTTTCTTGGCCAGATGTCTTCCCTAGAACACTGCCTGCATGGTGCAATCCTTTACTCTAAAACCTCAAATGGCTCTCTTCAGGACCACTAAAACATTTCTTTGCCTGTGATTAATGATATTCATAATATAGTTTAGCTTTAATCCCATTAAATTATTTAATACTATTTCACTTCTCTCCAAATTCCTTCAATGAAGCCAACAATTAGGACAATAAATATTGTTCTGTACTCTATATATGACTTTATAAACTTTCCAAGCTTTTGCTATTAGAATAATAAACTAAGTTTAGCAGGATGTTTTTCCTGGTTCAATATTTGAAGACTCATTACCATCTCTTACATTACTCTGTTTTAAAAAATAGTGGGAATATAATGATAGTGAAATAACAAAAATAAATCACATGAAATTGTTTCTGAAGAATATTATTTAGCAGATGAAGTACAGAGTTTTATAACATTATCAGAATAAGAAAATTTGGAGTTTATGAGCTGGGGATACAGCTCAGTGGTACAGTGCCTGTCTGGTAATCGTAAGGTTGTGAGTTCAATTCCTGCTACCAAAAAAAAATGAAACTTTGGAGTTTATTTTACCAATATTAGTAATTACACATGGGACTATTCCCTAAAACCTATGCTTACAAGAAAGAAAATTTTATTGTTGCATTTTCTTTTTAATAAAGTTGAAATTAGAGCATGATATAAAAGATGACTGCACTAAAATCAAAAACAACTTGGTTTGGTTTGGTTTGGTTTGGTTTGCTCTGGTCTGGTCTGGTTTGGTCTGGTTTGATCTGGTTTGGTTCAACCTTTGGCCACAGGAAACTGTTACAAAGCCAAGGTATATAGATCTCTTTATTATAAACGGATGTCATCTTTTCACTTTCTTTATATGAAAAAGAGAAAATTAACATTGGCTCATTATTAGGTGTCTGCTTAATATATGTCAGGCTTTGTGCTTAGCAAAATCCTAATTTCAATAAGAAGATGAACCTTTATGGTACTTTTAATTGATAAAATATCTCATTTCTATGGAATATTTAATTAACTTGAAATATACATCGCATATAAATCATGATCACAGTAAGCCGCACGAGGGCCATTGTGCTATCTGTTCTCTGCCTACATGAGTTTTATCCATCTACGATGAGTAGTTCCTTCATCCACTGATTAGTACTAAATCAAAAACTATAGAAATGATTTACAGCGGGTACCACACAAAACACTTCTCTGTTCTCTGTTCTTGGGCATATTGTCATGATACTGTTAGCAGTAAGGAGCAATAGGAAACATTTAATGCAAAATGTTACAATTTCTCAAAATACCCACCAAAATGTTCCTTCATACTTTACCAGCTTACCTCATGAACGTTGTTATGTTCATACTAGGGAAACAAACTGAGTAACATTTGATCTAAGTACTTGCTTTTTAGAACTCAAAAGACTCATTTAAACAAGGGTTCAAGTACACATTAAGTATGATATACTCAAGATGTAAGAAAATACAATATATGGTGTCCGAGACAGATTTCATAGAGTAATGATGCCTGAGTAGAAATCCCTAGAGATAAAGCAGGAATATGAACAAGAAAACCAAGGAGGTTTAGAAAAATAAGGAGGTTTAGAGACATTGGAAGGAAGGACAAAGACTGTAGTAGCAGCCCATGTGCAAGCTGTAGAACACAGCTGGCATACCGGGCTGGAAGCTGAACGTGGGGAGGTGCGGCTGAAGCAGTAGTCAATGGCTAAATCTTGGGAGGACTTTACATATTATGCTAAGAGCTTGGATTTTATTCTAATGGCATTAGGATGCCACTGACGGTTGTAAGAGAATAGCAAGACCAGATTTTGCCTTTCTTCGATATTAAAAGATGGATCTAAGGGGGCAATGGCAGAAGGCGAGGGAATCAATGAGAAGAGAGTCCCTCCATTGTGCAGGACTGTCAGAGAGTAGGTAGAATTAAGAAACAATTCAGATGTAAAATTACCAAATGCAGCAAAGAGATGCAGAGAGGTAAGTGAAGAAGTGTTTATTGGCTTTGGCAATTTTTATCTTTGCCAAGCAGTTTCAGCGGGAATGACAGCCAGACCTTGCCAGGGCGAGAAGTAAGAAAGCAGCCAGGAGGTGACAGTGGCGAATTTTCCAGAGATTAAAAATCCATGTGGATAAGTGAAACTTGCTCAAATGTCTGTGTCCAGTCGTTGTGGACCAGAAACCTTTGTGTTCCATCCATGAGGAAATCCATTAAGATGTCTTAGAAAACTAGAATCCTTTTGTTCAAACCGAATAAAAGCCTTAATCACACTTAAAAGTCACTGTGAATAATAGTTATCAACCATCTTAATAAGTTTCCTGCAGAGGAGCAGAACAAGGCAGGATCAATTAGGAACTACATTCTTCTTGCAAGGTGGAACATTACCGTAAATACGCCCCAACCGAATGAGACTGGCAGGTTAGTGTGAGCCCTCTAATTTTGTTCATTCTTCACATAGAATGTTCTAGAGGATTCTGTTTCTCCCAAACTTACTTGAAGAAAATCAGTGGCCAAAAAGGGAAAGAGTCTCAAGCACTGCTGCTGAAACATTGTTCTATTTCAGAAGCATCAGCTTTATTAACCTCTTTTATCCCTACACTTTGGTGATTAGAATAAACATGCATGTGATGTGCTTGGGCTGACATCAAGAACAGAAATGGAATAGCTTCTAGTTCTCTGGAAATGAGAATGCACTTATAACAGCCTCTTCATTAAACTCAAATCTCATATTACTTATACTTTATGATTCTCCCTTGAACAGTAAACCACTTACAGAAATTTTAAGAGATCTCCCCTGCAGGAGGATTAATAGTGGACTGCACTTCTCATCAGTCTTTTCCCACACTCCTGTCCTTTTCCCTTCCGGGCTGTCCAACCTGATGTGCCCCACCTGTGTGCAGCATGACGGACAGCATTACCCGGACACTTATCACGGCAGACTGCAGCGCGAAGCTGGCCAGGCGTTAGGGGGGTAAGAAGAAGAGAGGCAAGCAATGGTAGACTTTTTACCAGACAATTTTATTGCTGCTTCGCTCAAACAATAAATTATCTTTTCTCTTTGCAAATGAGTACATAAGTTCCGTGACAGACAGGGAAAACTTATTCTGAGAGGAGGGCAATGTGCCAATGAGAAAACCATGAAAATAAAATACAAAGAACCTGTCACAACACAGCATCTTTGAATTGTAAGTGCTTCCACATTATCTGTTAACTCCTTTTTTAACCCTTACTACCTTGCACAGTACTGAAATGTAAAGGAGTAACATGAAACTGAGTGAAATAGTATTTTGATCCTTCCTGATTCATACTGATTTCCCTCATAATACGTAAGAACACCCTCACCCACCCGAAATTACCAAGTGTTTATTGCTTACTGAATTGTTTCTGGCTTCCTGATGAAAATCCTTTCTGCACGTTTCTGTTGCCATCCTTTGCATTCATAGTGAAGGTGTAAGGTCACCTGAGCCCAGTAAGGGAGCACTGGTTGTTCTCATTAACAAATACCTAGCAAGCATCTACCCATGGCAGGCCCTGTCCACCCCAGTATTCTGAGCACACTATGGCAGCTTCCACCACTAAGAATGCAGCAAGGAGCTTTGAGGGCAGGTTGCCTAGAATTGAATACTGAATGTGCCACTTACTGACACTGCTTAACTCTCTCTCTCTCTCTCTCACTCTCTCTCTCTCTCTCTGTCATGTACACACGCACACACACACACACACATACATAAATACATATATATATATATATACACATGAGCATATATTTTTTTCATGTCATAGGACTATTAGGAAGAGCAAATAATACATGCATTATAATATAATATGTGCTTAATATATTTTATCTATCATTATTAGGATCAATTGTAAGGATGAAAATATCTCTCGGCCCCTACAAAAGAAGTTTGCAAAACGCTAAATCATCTCACATACCAGCTTAATTTTTAAAATGTACAGGTAAAACATGAATAGAATCAATTTGTATTTGTACGAGAATGAATTAAATATTGACTTCCAAAGACCCCTACCGTCCTATGATTCTATAGCAATTACCAAGCTACGTAATGAGCTGAAAATGAAAACAGCAGTTCCACCGTGCCTGATTCTGACTCCTAATGAGCTGGTTGTTTTTCCCCCCATACTATTACTGGACAAAAATTACAGACATCCTGAAGACAATACAATGGGAATAACAAACTTCATAATAGCCTGCACCATGACATGGACAAAAGCTGGATTAGCAAAGACAAAATGGAGACATGGGTGAGGCCTGAGAAGAATGGCCTTGAACTGACTAAAGGAAAAGAGCAAATTAGAAAGAGGCTCAATAATAATTACTTTCATATCATTCTCCATTAGGCAAGGTTCTAAGTGCTTCACCTACAGTAACTTACCGAAACCACACAACAGCCCAAATTAATAGGAAGGTTATGTGAGTATGGTCCTTATTTTATGTATATGGCAATGCACCTACTACAGCCAGTAGATATAAAATGTCCCACAAAATTGACTTTTGGAGATGGAGCCCGTTTGGAAGGGACAGGTCACAGAGAACACAATCTGGCAGGCTGCACTCCAGCCCTCAGATATTGCCCTCTCTGCTTCCTGGCTCCCGTGCGTGACACAAGCAGCTTCCTCCGCCATGGCCCTCTGCCATCTTGTTCTACCTTGCAGCCAGCCAACCATGAACTAAAAGCATGAACCAAAATAAATCTCCTCTTTTTGACTCATGGCTGTTGGCTATTTACTCCCCAGTGACAATGACTACAATACAGTTATAGAGAGAAACTGTGCTAAGTCTTTATTTGCCTTTATTTAAGGTCTGGCTTTATTAGTGATACTATGCTGCCTTCCTCTAATATGAGGTGAGGTATTCAGTTCATCTGGTCATATGTAAACTGAAATTATAAATATTCTAAATACATAGTGGAGGCTGTATGCTATAATATGTTTATTCAACCAGATATTAATATAAACAATATATGGATGAGTAACTGGTTGAATGTTAAAACTTTTCTTTAATATTTGTAGAATCTATGAAGATCACAACATTGCTTGTTTATGACACTCAAAAGGGGTTTGTTATGATTTGTGTCTGGATGTCCCCCCAAAGCCTCATGCAGTTATGGGGCAGGATTTCAGTTTGTGATTGCCTCATCATCGAATGCTGGGATTATGGGCATGACTGCTACACCCACCCCGGGGCAGGCAGCCTGCATATAATATAAGGGAGGGAAAAAAGGCTTGTCCTCTTCTCTCTTGTTGCTCTTGTTACTTTTGCTGTCTACCATGGCCTTGAACTGTTGCTCCTCTGCCATGTGCCACTCTGCCTTGGAGCCAACTGAGTACAAAGAGAAATCTCCACAAACGATGAGGGAAATAAACCTTTCCTTCCTTAATTTTAGGTGTCAGGTATTTTGTCCCAGTAATGAGAGTAAAGTAACCTTAGTTACTTAGTTACAGGATTCACACGGCCTTTCACTTACCTAGATGGCACAAAGAGAATGGGCTTCTAGAAACCAGAGAGCAAAAGATTTCAACTGAATAATTCCCTGTCCATCATCCTTAGTTCAGAAAGGCACACTGGGATATCTGGTGGAACATTATTAAAGTAAACATTAACACTTGTACCCACTCTGCTTGCTTCTGAGCCTGACCTCATAAGACTCTACAAAGCCAGGCTGATGGGGTATGCTTAGGTAAACAAAACAAAACCCCATCATTTTGTAGTAACACCTCAAAGTAACCCCAGTGAAGTAATCAGGATAATGTATTTATATAAAGAACCTCTTCAAACTGTAGGGGATTTGAATGATTATGAAACCAACTGAAAACCAAGAAGACACAAAGGAAGAATGAATGATTAATTAAGTTAAACAAGCTACTGAATTATCAGGATTAGAAATAAGTCTGGTCATACCCCATATCTTTATTAATGACCCAGAAAAGCCCATAACATGTTAATTAAATCTATAAATGCAACTAAACTGACATGGTATTTGCAAAGGTTAAGGTAGGATAAAATTTAAAAGGAAGCATCTTCACCTTAAGGAAAATATTTTTAATAAGTAAAGGTGCTGTCATAAACTCTCACTCAAAGAATCATCAATTACCATCAAATAGAGGTGCTCTTTACATAAACGTCAAACTCCACATAATAAAACATGAGGACAGATGTGTGGCCCTGGACTTAAGCAAGAATTCACCATTTATATTTTTATTTAGTGTAGAAAGCCTCCTTCTTGTTTTTATTGATCAGGAGGAAAAATATGTGAACAAGTGAAAAAATTAAATTTTCACCTATATCATTCACAGTTTTTGCCTTTCATACTTAATGAAACAGAAACTCTCTGTTTGCTAGTAATAACTTAATTATATCCTTGGGAGCTGGTTTTTATATTGCAGTTATTTATTCCTTTATCTAGCAGGTCATTAGTTCAGAATTATATGTTTCTCTTGTAACCGCTGATAATAATAAATTCTTACATTGGATCCCTAAAGAACTATGAAAAATACCCATTAAGCACTTCATTCAGAGCAAACACAATGTAACAGTGAATTGGGGAAATTCTAATCGGGAAGGAATCCTAAGTTTGGATCTATTTTCATTGAAGTACCGTATTTACAAAATTGGGTAAAGTGGATTATCAATAATTGTATAATAAGAGCAGGACAATATAATTAACATAAGATTAAAAATATTTTTCATATTCTAATCAGACATGGAACAGCATGTTTAGGTGAGAACCATTTAATCCTGAGTAGCTTCCAATTCTAGAGTAGGGGGATTGGCCTAACTCCCCAGTGCATGCAGTGCTCAACCTAAAAGATCACCGGTGCCAATATCCCTCCAAGATTGGTATGGTTACATTTTTGCAATTTGAGGGCAGAGTTCCATCCTTCTGGAAGAACAGATTATTAGAGTAGATACTAATTGATCTGATGGCCTAGTATAGAAGGCAGTAGGTCTTGCTTGACTGACAATATTTTTGTTGTCATTATTACTGTTTTGTTTACCTTTGTTTTTTAAAATAGCTGATAGCAACTATACATTTAGATGCTTTCATATAAAATAAACTAGATTTATCGCCCCTCTTGAAGACTGACAAGATCTGACAATGACAATCACAAAGAAGTAATCGGCTATTGATGAAAGAACTTTTCCCTTAAACTGGTGATTTCGCCATTTAACCTTAAACCTCAGTTCTCTAACACTCATTATACATTTAACCTTGCACAGTATATTAAAATATTCAGACTTGCCATAGCCCTGGCATAGTCCAAAGACCAAATGTTACTGCTTTCTTTCTGCTCTGGAATGGGGCTCACCTTACAGGAGGAAAATAGAATACAGCAAAATGAGGAAAAGTGATTAGGGTCACGTCCCATAAATCTATGAGCAAGTGGGAGGTGAAGAGTGGTTCAGTGGGTGGATTTAAATATTCTTTTATCTATCTATCTATCTATCTATCTATCTATCTATCATCTACCTACCTACCTATGTATTTACATGAACCCTTGGTTTTCCCATAGCTTGTAATTTAAAAGATACAAGAACTTTTTATTAGGAAGACCCTAAGAGTCATTTTTCTCCAAATTGGTCCACTGAATAAAATTTTATTTTTTCACAGGAACTTCAGTAGTGAATGAAAATCTAAGCTAGGGATTCAGAGTATATCTAAAATGGTAGTATTAGAAGCTCTACCAAAACACTCCTCAAAAGAATTACTGCTAAAACTTATAAAAACAAGAAACACAGTATCTGGAAATTGTCTAACAATAGACAAGTAATAAAAAATTCTATCTAAGAAAGTCTACTTTCTCAGTAAGAACAGTGATTATCTGTGGCATCTTAGGCATAACTTCACTCACTCATCAATCTCTCCAGCTCAGCATAATGGAAACTATAGGTAAGTACAGTCTGCTCGAACCCAGGACTTTCTCTTCCATGAGCTTCCAGTCAGGGTCTACCATGGCCAGTCTGGAAGGACAGTATTTCTCCTCACCCTCAAATCCACATTGCAGCAGCTACACTCCAGACATATGAACCAAGGAAGGGATCCTTGCTTCCTCTATAGCTGTTCCCTCCTTTAAGAGTAGAGGATCCAATTCAGGTGTGGCAGGCTGAAAACAATGGGTCCCCAACTGCCTTCGCCTCAGCTTTCTGGAAGAACAAAGGTCCCACGCCAGGAGGCCAGCCAGAAGACTGCACCTCACTCACACACTAGAGTCAGAACCAACCACAAAGTTGAAACTCATATTTTAGTCCTCCAATTGGACCTAAACTGAATCTGACTGGTTATTTACAGACAAATTTATATTAAATTTTCAAAAATATATAAAAGGAGAAAATACTTCCCAATTCATTCTATAAGCCCAATGTTATGCAGATGTGAAATAAAACTAAAAGCAGAAAAGACATTTTATGAAATGAAGAAGAAAGAGGAGGGAAATAAGAAAGGAAGGAAGGATGGAAAGAAGAGAGGGAAAGAGGAAGGAAGGAAGAAAGGAAGGAAGAAAAGAAGGAAGACAAGAGAAAGAACAAAAGATAAGGAAAGGGAATATATAAATCAACTTCTCTGATGAGCACAGACACAAAAATTATCACCAACATGCACAAAAACCAAATTCACAAGTATATGAAAAGTTTATATAATACCATCAAGTGTGATTTATGCCCAGGAATGGAAATTTGTTTAAATATACTAAAATTATCAAGGTAATTGATAATTGGTAATTGCTTAGGAATCAACTATGATGAAAATATTTCATTCTCAAGAATATTTTTGTTATTCGCATTTTTGAACATTTCCCCCATGATATTAAAAGGTACCTAAATGTATGATTAGAAGTGGAGAAATAAGAAGCAGTAATCAAGTACTGGCAGTTTTCCATTTTCATTTGTGTGTGAGCTTTTAATATAAATGTAAGGTCAGAAAGCATTAGTGAACATCAAAATGTTTTAGTGAAATTTCAGCAGTTCAAATTTATTAGAGCTATTCAAAAATCTATTAAAATGTTTTTGAACAACATCAGCATTTAGATCTTTTTAAGTCCAAAAAGTTCTTAGTGAGGGCAATTAACTGGGTAATTGTTTGTAGTTGTTGTTTACGGTATTGGAGTTTAAGCCCAGGACTTCAATCATGCGAGACAAGTGTCCTACCTTTGAACTATATCAACAGCTCAATTTGTAACATTTTTATCACACAGTAGATTCTATACACTCACTATGCTCTTCTGAGCTGTACCACAAGCAAGCACATGTTTAATATTGCTTATCTTTTGAGCTGTGCCTGTGGCTTTTCTATTATTACCCGTAAAAAAGAGAGAATCCTAAAGAATCCACTCCAAATCGGAGTAATAAGTTCAGTTCACCAACTATTAAATTCCATCTGCAAATTGCTATAGTACTTCTATGCATTAGAAACGACTTGTCTGAAAATGACATTGAGGAAATGGCTCCACTTATAACACCAGCAGAGACAATATAATGCTGAGCCATAATTTAATGAAATTACAGCACGTGCACTGGAACTCCAGAACACTGCTGTGAGTACTAAAGATGGAAGTAAACGGGAAGAAAGTCCATGTATCAAAAAGATTTAATATGAAGATGATAACTGTCCCTGATAGTCTTAGGGCCTCAAAGTATTCCCTATCGAAATGCAAGCTAGTCTCTTAGCAGGAATTGACAAGCTTAACCTAAAATTCATGTGAATTGGAAAGACCTAAAATAATAATCTTGAAAAAGAATAAAGTCAAAGAACTAATAATTTATAGATGTAGAAGTCATCATTTGTAATACTGTAATGAAATAGATATATAGCTGTGTGTAACGGAATGCAGAGTTCAGAAATAAACCTTGCTATTTATTGTCAGTTTTTGACAAGGGTGCCATGACAAGCCAAAGAGTGTAAGTCTTTATTGGAACGACTGAATATCCACATGCAAAGGATGAAGTTGGACTTATTCTCACACTCCCACTATGCACCAAAACAAACTAAAATGGCACATACACCTAACAGTAAAAACTAAATTCATAACACTCTTGGAAGAAAATGCAGTTATTTGGGTTAGGCAAACATTTATTAAACATGACATCAAAAATAAAGACAGCAATAACAGAAAAACATTAGACTCCATCAAAATTTTTAAAAATTTATACCTCAAATTATAACAAGAAAGTGAAACCCATACAGAATGGAAGAAAACAGAAATCTTCTATCTGACAAGGAACTTGTATGTGCAATTTACAAAGTGTTCTAATGCTTCAATAATAGAATATAACAACATGTAATATAACAACCATTGTTAACTTCCTATCACCTTGTCCTGAAATTCTATATCATTTTTATTATTTTTGTGTTGTTTTGTTTTTGTCTTAGTTGCTGTTATTTAGTTTTCTTTATTCTTTAAAATTAATAATAATAATAATAATAATAAAAGACAAGTAAATCAGTTTATTAATAGGCAAAAATATAAACTGACATGGTATGGCTTATATCTAGCTGTCCCTCTGAAGCCTCATGTGCTTGTAGGCGGGAATTTTGGGTGGTGATTCAATCATGAGGCATGACAGTCATCAGTGGATTAGTCCATCATGTTTATAGCTAAATGTCAATTTGCAAGACCGGTCAGGGAGATAGCTCAGTGGCACAAGTGCCCGCCTGGCAAGTGCAAGATCCTGAGTTTGATTCCTGGTACAAAAAAAAAGTAAATTAGAAGGAGATGCTGGTTGGAGAATGTGAGTCACTTGGGGTGTGGCCTAGAAGGGTCTAACTATCTCTCTACTCCCTTGAGTCTGCTTCCTGCCACCATGCTGTTCGTTGTCTGCCATGCCACCCTGCCTTGGAGCCACCTGAGTTGTACTTCTATAAACTGAAACAAAATAAATGTCTCTTCATTTAAGTTTAGAGTGTTGGGTATTTTGTCCCTGCCAAAGAGGTCATAACTGAAACAAGACATCTCTTCAAACATACACAGATGGCCAAATAAATATATGAAAAGACGTTCAGCATGACTATCAAGAAACAGAAATCAAACCACGGTGAAATTATGCTGCACAATGAGAGGTGACAAATGAAAAGACGAACAGTAACAATTATCTGCAAAGCTGCAGAAAACTTGGAACTTCCACATAGCGCTGGTTGAAGGTGGAATGATTCAGCTATTTAAATCAAACAATCTGTCAATGTCTCAAAAAGTTAAGTTCAGAGTTATCATATGACCCAGTAGTTCTACTCAAAGCTCTCTATACAAGAGAAAAGAAAACATATGTCTAAGAAAAATGTGATTAGAAGGATTATTCACCACAGCAAAAAGTAGAACACCCAAGTGCCCCCTATATGATGAGTGGACAAATAAAATGTAATATATCCATAAAACGAAATTTTATGCAGCAATAAAAATGAATGAGGTACTGATACACACTATAAATGGATGACCTTTGAAAATGTATGCTATGTAAAATCAGCTACAAAAATTATATTGTGTTAACCTGTTTGTGTGACAAGTTTAAAACAGACAAATTTACACAGTAAAGTGTGTCACCCAGATCTGTAGGTGAGTAATGGTGAGAAAGATGGAGTTTAATTAGGGGGGTGCGAAAATGTTGTGAAACTGACTGTGTTGACAACAGCTGTAGTGCTCTGAATATACTAATAGTCATTTGATTGTACACTATAAGTAGTTGAATTGTATGACATGGGTTGTACGGATATTTTTCAATTGCCTCTGCAGTGTTCATTCCTCCCTTCCAATAGAAATTAAAGTTATATTAAGATAAAGCTCAATAAAATTTTACATTAAAAAGTTTCAATGGAAGGTTTGTCAATAAAAGACAAGCTTCTTTATCCTTTTAAAACTGTTTCTACAGTTGACAAAAGAATTTCAGCAAGTGCATAAATATATATACACCTACATAGATTTAGATGTAAATATACATAGAAACACACATGTATTATATGACATATCCTAATGTTCACCATCACATTCTTTATCACAATAAATTATGGAATTGGTGACATTCTGTGTCCAAAGCTTACAATACAATGGTACCTCTGTTCACAAACTAAATTCTTTTCACAATTCTAACTATAACCAAACTGTGATTTGTTGAATGAGTTCTGCAACCACAATGATGGAAAGAATTAGGTTTGTGAACTGAGGTACCTGATATTAAAACTACCATGTACATACATTTGATTTTATGTATTGAGTTGAAATACCTCTTTATCATATTGTTAGGACTAAATATACATTATATATGTATAAACAAATATATATACATATATAGAGTATAAGAATATAGAGTATAACACCATATGTATATCTCTTGTTTTTGTAAAATTATAAATTGATGAAATAATATAACTGAAAATATTAGCAGAAATAATATTTAGCTGTTGGGATTGCTACTAGCATATACTTTTACTTTAAACTTTGTATGTTGCTGAAGCTTTACTGATGTGTGGAACTTCATAAATTTCTGTAGGTATGACACAGGAATGTGACTTTCACCCAAATTTCCATATCGTGTTCATATAACTAATTTGGCACAGCTATGGAATAAACAAATCAATAGCCTATCTAATGTATGATACAATTTAAAAATCATCTCTGGAACATCTCAAATATATCACCACCAAGCCTATGTATGAACACATAAAGTAAAAGTGACTGCTCAACGTCAGACAGTAGATTCACAGAGAGCTCTATTTGTTGGCACATTTATGTGACCTAACTATATTTGAAGTCACTCTTTTGGTGCTAGGTCTGCATACTTGATGATTTATCTGCATTGCAACAAAAGCGCATCAAATCGATGTGAGACGGAGTATGAAACAATCTGTGGGAGATACTTCTCCCCTTATCTACACCTTCATCCTCACCACCCCCACATAGATACACCAGGATGCAGGAGGAAGGAGCTAGTACTGAGACTAGAAGAAGAAAGACCCCTCGGCTCTTTCAGAATGGTATCTCCCATGAGCTCTACTAACAGGAAATCACCCTGCATGGTGAGTTATACTACCCAGAAGAAAGATGGCCCTGGAGAAAGGAGATTTTAAAGGGCTGTGGGTGAAGGGCCAAGCAAAGAAGGGAGCCCCTCCCCCATAGTAGGTGCCCTTCTATCTCACACACTGTGGCATTCATATGCAAATTAAGAAAAGCCACCTTTTTTCCCCAAGATTCCACACTGTAGAGCAAGGTTGGCAAACTATAGCCTGTGCAAGGCCCAGCTTGGCCAAAACCTGTCATTTACATGTGGTCTGAGGCTCCTTTCAAGTTGTAATGCGGAGTAGTTCTGACACTCTATGTGGCCCACAAAGCCTCACCTGCAGCACCACTCTAGAACCTAGATAATACAGTTTGTCAGTATTTGTTTCAAAACCTGAGTGACTAAAGGTTTACTTTTAGTCTTCTGAGACATCAGAGGGTCAGCACAATATATAGATGACATCTGGCCACCAAGTGGAAATCATTACGGTGAAGAAGAATTAATTTCCTTTTCATAGAGAAAGAGATTTGACACTGATAAAAATATGGAAGAAAAAGAGCAAAACCAAATGTAACATCAGCAATTTCTCTGAGGCTTACTGAAGGGTGGTTTTTACTCCCTGACAACTAATTCCCTTCCCCAGGAAAAATGATTTTTATGAATGTAAATTAAGTAAGAACTGAGTTATTTTTCTCAGTCTGTTTTGTAGCTGCTGGATCTCCAGCATTTCACACAGACAGACACTCAGTAAAAATCACCTCCACCATTCACCAACCAGGTGGCCTCTTCCAGTCACCTGTAATTCTGGCCATCAGATCCCTCACCCAGAAAAGGAGGAAAATAATAGTGCCTACCTCACAGGTTATTGATAGATTAATCCAGTTTATATACATAAGTTGTTTGTGGTACTGTTATTTATGGTAGTGTCTAGTATAATGTATTTATACCATAATTAATCATTCAAAGTATTATTCATAGAGATTTTGAAACTTTTCAATCACTTTCAGAGTTAAAAGTTTGCAATTTATGAATATATAAAGTAGGAAACCCAACATATTATACATTCTTATGTAAATATTAGAAAAATTTATTATTATATTCAATAATGAGGAAATATATAGACCAATGAGATTATTTCTTCAGTTACCCAAACATGTATTTGTTTAAAAATCTATGTTATCCATACTTTCAAAGTCACATCTACATTGAATCACTGAGATATTATGTATACTATATTCAGTCATATACGACTGCATGTACTGCACACAACAGGAAATGAGTCCTTCATCATCCTCACCGATGGTCCTGTCACCTGTCCTTAATGGCACGAGAACTGGATGTCTTAGTTTTCTTTCAGGTCTCTGTGATTTTATATCTGAATTTGGGCAGCATCTATAGTTTCAAGGATCCTTAATTTCTTCGGTGAAAATTTACTATCAGTGCTGCTGCTGCTACTGCTGTTAACCACAACACCAAATGTAGTTCCTGTCACTGACTCCTAGTAAAAAGGCAGTAGTAAAATCAATGAATTACTTTTTCCATCAATATTATTAGACAGCCTTGGGTTTTCTTCTTAAAGTGCTCTCTTCAAAAGGTGTTAAAAGATGGCACAGAAATTTCAAAGTCTTAAATAAATGGTTGCTTAGGATTTAAACAAAAATACGGACTTCCTATTTATTTTGAATCTTTCTGGTAATGAAAAATTCTTTTCAGAGCTTTCCATCAGCTCCCATGAAGTAAGAATCTTCAACAAGGACAAACTAAAATTTCAACTGATCTGATAAAGTACAATTGGTAAACTGAAGAAGCCAACACACACACTCACAGACGATCCCATCAACAACGTCTTTCAAGCTCTTCTAAAGTATGAATTTTAAAATATGTAATATTTAACAGTTGGTATTATAGTTTGTGTCTGGGTGTCCCCCCAAAGCCTCATGCAGTCATGGGGCGGGCTTCTAGAGTTTACGACTGATTCATGGTCCAGTGCTAGGACTATGGGTGTGAGTGCTGCCCCCGCCCTGCCTGTAGCCTGTACACAATAGAAGAGCGGAAAAGACATTTACTCGTTCTGCTCCTCACTTTTGCTCTTGTTGCTTTTGCTGTCCTCTGTGGCATGAACTGTTGCCCCTCACCATGTTACACTACCTCGCAGCCGGCTGAGTATGGACTGAAACCTCCATAAACTGTAAACTAAATAAACCTCTGCTTCCTTAATTTTGGGTGTCAGGTATTTAGTCCCTGCAATGAGAGAAAAGTAACCGAGACAGTTGGCCACTACAAAACAAAAATAAAGATTGACATTAACTACACCATAGAGAAATATGTAATTAGGAATATGAAGGCACAATAAACTAAACAGAAAACCAAAACTGGTGGATGATAGCATGTTAAGAAAAACCATCAAGAGCTTTCCAGGCCCACCGGATGTCAACACGTTTGGTGCTACACTTGCAGAGTACTGCATAAGCCACACTATCAGCAACATTCATACGCTGTTGCTCTTTTCATCAAGATATGCTAAATTCACAGTAAAACTGAATGTAAAACACAACACTAATACAGTCTTGCTTTCATATTTCTTACAGGAGTAAAGGTTTACAGTTTTATAGTACCTATAGTTACAATGTTTTGTGATTACTAAGCTACTATAAAATGCTTTCATAGTATGTTTTAAGAGATTTTTTCTTTCTTATATTTTAAATAAATAGCTAAATATAAAATATAATAGCTTATATTTAAATTTCAAAGTATTCTGAGACAATTATTGACACTATGAAATAGAAATTACATTGTGAATGAGAATTTAAAATGCTTACTATTTACATTTTTAGTGGTTATATGGTACTAGTTACTCAAGGAGATACAGAGATAAATTGTCTCTTCAGCATTTTAGAGAGATGTAAAACAAAACAGTAAGAGGATGATTAGTGATTAGTATTTAATTAGAGAAGTGTACACAGGTTAAGGTTACAGGACATGGAATCTGGCGAGGAGATTAAGGGACTGTGGAGACGGACGGCATCTTGGAAGGCCCGGTGTTAGTTTGCTACAGCAGCTCTAGCGACCACAGATTTAGTTGTGTAAACTCTTGGGATCTGAGTCCAGCAGGGGGTGCACGGCTGTACTGTGGTCTCTGGAGGCTCTAGCCATGTTGGGGGTGGATTAGTCCTCATCAACAGTGATATGCATATGTGTTTAAAAAACTTAATATGTGTCTACATTTTTTTAAATGTATCATAATAAAGACACATTGTCATTAGTGCCCTGCAAAATAATACTTCCCCTCACTTTGAACACACTTATCGCATCTGTCTGAAGGAGCTGTGGAAGTCCGCTTTTGTGCCTTTCGTTGTATTAGTCATGGCTACCTCCGTGTCCCAACATTTGCTTTCAGGGTCACTCTGACTTTGGAGAAGAGTCAGAAGTCACAGGTTGGTGAAGGTGGTGAAGTAAGCAGCATGCGCTCTCCTGCTCTGCCACCAGCGTGTGGGGTTTACGCAGCCTTCGGCCGCAGCAGGGCAGTTGGGTGCCGTCACTTTCCCTGCTGGAGAGGACGTTGGAATGGGACAGAGCAGCAGGATCAGCGAGTCACCCCACAGCACCCCACTACCCCAACCTGCAACAAATGGAGAGAGGGTAGATGCGGGCCGGTGGAAGCGGAGCAGAGAAGGCTGTGCAGGGACCCGGAGGAGCCAACTATATGAGGGACCGGGAGCAGCCTTGGGCTGCCTCTGTCTGTGGGCACCACAGCAACTGAGAAAAGGAGACAAACGGGGTACAGAGTGGGTGGGCCGCCAAGGAACACACAGAAAGTTATTGGCTGAAGACTGGCCCCGCCCTCACTTTCCAAAGCCCGAGTCAGCCCTGCACCCAGCGCTAATCCCCCTGCAGGCCTAGTGCGCCACCTAGCACAAAGCTGGGCTCTCGCTTGGATGCTACTGTGGAACTGTGAGCACCAGAGGAACGCTCTCTTCTTCCTCTTTGTTTTGTTTTCCTTCTTCTATCTGATTGGTTTTGTTGGTTTGTTTGTTGTTTGTTTATTTAGGTTTTCATTTGTTGTTTCTTGTGTTCACCTCTGCTGTCTCTTCCCTCCTCTTTCTTTCTTGACTTTTTTGATATTTGCAACCAAGTGAACAGTATCTCTAGTCCTCCTGATTTGTTTTGATATTCTCCTGCCTTCTCCTTCCTCCTCTCCTACCCTTCTCTCCATTTTCCCAAAGCCTGGGGGACCATCTTTATTCCTCCAGCCTTGCTTCTACCATATTTCTCTGCAACTATGTCTCTACTTTCCTCTTATCCCTCTTAAATCCTCCCCCCTTACAGGGTAAAATGACTCAACTAAGGGGAAGCTCACTGCATAAGTTTCTAGTTTATGTTGGATTTCATTACAGAATTGTAGATATTCTTCATATGGTTAAAGGTACCAAATTAATGGTTATCAGTTTGTCAGTTTCTAGGCTGTGCTTAATGTTAATATTGTTGACAATTTTACTACTTTAGCCATGGTTTTATAGATGTTATAATCAGTTGTTCTCCTGTCTATGGTAATACTGTGATTGTCTGGGGTCATAACAATCACCACTGTCTAGTACAAAAAGACTGGGTGCTGAATGAAGGATATATGAACACATCTCAGATGAAGAAGTACAAACAGCAAATAAATATATGAAAAATGTTCAACATTACTGTTCATTCAAGAGATATAATTTACAATAACAATGAGATTTCATCTCACCCCAGAAAGAATGGCAATTATCCAGAAATCAACCAATAACAAATGCTGGTGGGGCTGTGGGGGAAAAGGAGCCCTTCTCCACTGTTGGTGGGAGTGTAGACTGGTGCAGCCACTGGTGAAATCAGTGTGGAGATTCCTCAGAAAACTAAATGTAGAGGTTCCTTTCAACCCAGCTATTTCCCTTCTTGATAGCTTCCTAAAAGAATTAAAAGAATCATACCACAGCAATATATGCATACCCATGTTTATAGCAGCCCAACTTATAATGGCTAAATCTTGGAAACAGACCAAATGCCCATCAACCAATGAATAGATAAATAAAATATGGTTTTTCTATACAGTGGAGTACTACTTAGCCATAAAGAAGGATGAACTTAAGACATTTACAGGTAAATGCATGGACCTTGAGACCATATTCTTAAATGAAATAAAACAAACACACGTGTATAAATATTGCATTGTTTCTTAGATGTCAAAAACTGAAAGTATAAATAAGAACCAGAGTATACACTAGATATTTAAAACAAGAAGAAAATGCTCAACTGGAAAGGGGAAGAAGAGAGAGGAGGAAAGGAAGGAAGGAAAAAGAGAAAAATAAGAAAAGAAGAAAAAGATGGCAGCAAAGCTTTGTAAATAAGGCGGGAATGGTGGATCGAAGGGAGTGTAAAGGAATGGAGAAAGGAGGAATTGAGATACGTCGTGTACAGGTACAAAGCCCCTATTCTGAAAGTGATCGTTATGTATATGTAAAACATACTTACAAATTTAATCAAGAAAAAAGTTACACATTGCCAGGTCTGGCGCATAAGGCAGGAAAGGACATAACTTTTCCTTTCTGTTGGACAGCACTTGGCAGAGCATTCACAGTGTTATTTTTCACACCTTGTAAAGACACCATAAAAGGGGTTTTTAAAAACTGCTTCTGAATTTGGCAAGACAATTGGATAAGTGTGTTCAAAGCAAGGGGAAGCATGGGGGAGGGAGGGGTAATGACGATGTGTCTTTCCCTGTACTCAACTTTTAAATCTAAACATTCGTCGTGTATTTTGATCACTCTGTATGTTGAAGGCTTAAGCCACAATACCTGTGAATGAGATCTTATTTGGGGCTCGGATCTCCATAGATATAATCAAGTTAAGATTAGGATGGTCTAATTCAGTTCAACTGATACTCTCATAAAAAGAGGGAACAACCAGGTACAGAGACACACAAGGAGAATGTTGTGTGAAGACAGATTGCAGAGACACAGATGCAAATCATAAAATGCCACGCACAAATGGCCAACACCAGAAGCTAGAAAGATGCAAGGTTTTTAGAGTTTCAGGGCAAAGATGGCCCTGCTGGACCTTGATTTTGGACTATTAGCCTCTAGATCTGGGAGAGAACACATTTTTGTGTTTAAGCTACCCAACTTTTTGCACATTGTTATAAAACCTGAAGAAACTTAATACAGCATAAGGGAGACATCTGTTTCTTACTCTCTCAGCTTCCAGTGTCCACCTTCATTCCTTGGCTTAGCGCTTCCTTCCACATCTTCAGAGTCAGAGGGGCTAGTCCAGTCTTTCTCAGGGAGAAATACTCTATTTCCTTTGTCCTATCTCCCTCTCTGTTGGATTCATCTTCCCTTTCCCTATTCAACCTTTAAACACTTTGGTAATTCAATATGACACACCCAATAATCCAGGATAGCCTACCCCATATAAAGATCCTTTAGCAATTTTTTCCATCTGATGCCATAAATTCTTTCTGATTATAACATATCATCGCCATAGGTTCCCAAGACAATGAAGAGGACTTCTTTGAAAACACATTATTCTGTCTACCACAATTCATGAGCAAAATTTCTCAAAGTGTAGTTGACAGAGAACATATAACAGAATCACTTATTCTACTTAAAAAGCGCATTTCTAGGCCTCTTTTGCTATATTCTGAGTAGGGAATAGAAAAACACATACACAACATCCTAAAAGGTAAAAAGTATTTTTGACTAGTGGCCTTGGAAGAAGTACCTCTAGTGAGAGAACACTTGGGAGCCCATGCACAGCAAGAAGAAAGCAAATATTGTTACCACAGAAGTATAAATGGTGTAGTTACCATACTGATGAGTACTCTAAAGAAAATTTTTAAAAATAAATTTGGAAATGAGGACATGACAAAGCCAAAACCTTTGAGGGTTCCTTCGTCCATTTTGTACTACTGAAACAGAATACCTGCCTGTTAAATAATAACATATTGGCACATAGTTCTGTGGTCTAGAAATCCAAGAAGAGTCTAGATCCAGGGAGGCTTTCTTGCTTCTCATCACATGGCAGAGGCAGGAGGGCAGTGGTGCAAGAAAACAAACTCACTCCCACAAGCCTTTCTTATAATTGTATTATGGTTCATGGTTCCAATTCATATTGAAATTGGACCTCTAAGAAGTGAATAGGCCACGAGGTCTGTGCCTTCATGAATGGATTACTACCAGTGTCATGGAATTGGGTTCATTAACATGGGAGTGGATTGGGTTTCTTATAAAAGAATGAATCAGGTCCCCTCTCTCTCTCTTCCCTTCCATCCCTCCCCTAGTCCCTTTCTCTCCAACTTCTCCTCTCTCTCTCTCTCTCTCTCTCTCTCACACCTCTTTTGTCCTCTCTTGCCATGAGGTGAAAAAACATAAAAGGCCTTTACGAGATTCTATCCCCTTAACACTTCCAATCTCCAGAGTTATAGTCCCAAAATTTTGATTCTTTATAAAATTACTTAGCATCATGGAAAGCTCCTCAAAATAGGCTATGAGAAATGGCATCAATACACTTACAAGGGTTGTGTTCTCACGACCTAAACTCATCCCAGTGGGTCTCACTTCCCAACACTATTACAATGAGGATTTAGTTTCAAATACATAAATTCAGGAGGAAATATTCAAGTTATAGCAGAGAGCCAATGTAAGTAGCATGCCTTCCCTTGGAAGGTTAGGAAGCTAGACTACAGAAATAGTCACTTCTTTTGTACATGTTTGGTCTCTCCAGAAAGAAATTCGTGCTAGGAAAGGTAAAATGAAAACATTCTGTAGCCTTTGAATATATATAACATTGAAATAATATCATTTTTATTGTTCATAATGAAGTAATAAAAATGACTATTCTTATCTTAATATTTTTCTCTGAGAATAAATCACTAGCTAGAACTGAAAAGATAGATTGCTAATCAAAATGTTTCAGTCACTTGACACTGAATATCACCAGAACACAGTATTTTTTTTTTCACTGCAATAAATACAGACTTGGAGGACTGCACAGGGAATCCAAAAATTAAATGGTAGAGTTGCGATAAATGTTACCCCTTTCATTTCAACATGGTGGTAACTGCTAGTTAACCAATTTTTCAAACTCTTGCTAGTTTAAAGGTTCACTATAGAGCTGGAAGGATTTTCATACTCTTATAACTATAAAATCTCAACTGAAAAGAAACTATTTCTATACATAAAAATTTAATATGAGAGATGAACAGTAGCAGCTCTAGAGCATTTTAAAACAATTGTTTCAGAACTAGAGATAATGAATCACTACAGCTATGAAAAAGACACTAGACTCTTCATAACGATAAATCTGTGTCAATATTAAGGAGTAAAAGTAGACAGATATATCTGCTGTCTCTGTACCATAAAGTATTTGGCATTCTGGTTTACACAACATTCCTATTTAATAGCATACTTGAGTGTTTACGCATCACAGCTTTTACAAAAATATCCTGAAGCAATAGAGATTTTAAAACTCATAATCAAACCACCATTATCACCATAAATAAGCATAAGAAAGCTCAAATATATAACAAGAAATAATTTGCAGATTTTCCTAGAGTTTTTCTACTCTATTCATTGTCCAAATAAAACAAAAGTTAAACAAACTAACCAAAAATGTCGTAGTATAGAAGGCTGCATTTTTTCCAGACATGACCACAAAATTGTCCCCATCCCAGATCTTCCACAACATGATTTTGCTGACTTCCCACACTGCCTTTGTACCCAAACTGGCTGTAGAGACCCTGTTGTAACAAGTACGATGTAGGAAATTAATGTACCATGACTTCTGTGTCTAGGTCACAAAAATATTTTACAAAACTCCTGGCTTATCTCTTAGAAAGTCCATTCTGTGTGCTACTACTCAGGCCAGTATCTCTCAGAACCAGACACCGTACTGTAAGAAGACCACTCTAAAAGGCCACTTGTATGTGCTCCTATTGTCCAACACAGCGAAGTTCAATTCCTTCTGGGCCCGCTATTAGATTTCTGAGTAAAAGTCCTCCAAATGATAATGCAGGCATTCAAAAGACACTACCAGCTTCCAGAACTCCCCCTGACACCTCAAACCTTGTGAAGCAGACACAAGCCACACAGGCCATACATGTGGTTGACAGGTGATACAACTAACTCAGAACTGATTTCTTACACAGTATGAGAAAACTGAGACATTCATCTTAGTTCAGATTTGGCACAGAAACCGTACTAATTCCAAAGTTAGTCTGTAAAAAGAAGAATCCAGTACATAGCACATATTTTAGCACTTAGGAACCACGTAACATGGACTAAAAGTCTTACGAGTTTCAGGCTCACACTCATGTCCAGCCCTCACATGGAGTTTCACAATTTTTCATGAGAGTATATTAGTTATTTTTCCACTAAAGACTGGGCTCTACTTTCCACATTTGATGTCCTAAGTGAAGACAATCTCAGCATGTGTGGAACTGATCTTGATCCTCCCTGACTACCTTCTATCTGCTCAGTCTGAGTGACTGGCCGCATGTTCTAATCCCTGATGAAAGTCAACACAGTTATCCTTGCTGATGATTTTCAAGACCTCCTGTCCAAGGAGAAACTCTGTTGCCGGGGAGTTATCCTGATTCCCTGTATCTAAGACTGATAATAGACCTACTCAAAAAGCATGGATAATATCATGTACTTGCCATGCATGCACACTGAGTATGAGGATAGCTTGAATCAGCAAGGTCCTAAGTCCCTCAAACTCGCTTATGTAAATAGTCTCCCCTGCTAGACACAGGGAAGTCTTGCTTTATCAAAACTGTTTCGCCACTCCTCACTTCTGTCCTATGAAAATTAGGATATTAGGTGTGGCGACCAAGAAGAAACATCAAGAACATGAAACAAGAGAACCTGGACTCAGAGTTCTAAGCTCTGGTTCAGTAACTGCATCCAAACTAAATTTTACCATATGCTGCCATCAGAAATGAGAAGCATATTAGCCTTCCTTGGCATGCAAATCATATTTAAAATATTTAATTATGCATGTACTTAAAAAACAGATACCTATTTTCTAGCACATATCATGTAGTTTTCTAACATCCATGAAAATACTTACCTCACCCTCAGCCACTTAAATGAACATAAAAAGAAAGACACTAAAGTAATGAAAACTGAGTTATGATGGAGTAAATGTGAGAATGGAAAGTTACTCTTGAGAACCATTCCTGCCCCCCATTTTATGCCTCAAAGAAACTAAACGACAGACTCTCTTCCAGTGTTTTTTGAAAGCAAGAGTTAATAAAACAAAAATTACTAAAGTAAGGAAATTTTCAACACAAGTTCTGAAATCCTTTACAAAGGATACCTAGAACACCTGAAAAGACACCCTAAGTGACTTCATAATTTCCATTAGACAAGTTTTATACATCAAATGTATATTTTCTACTACATTCTGTAAATAAATAATATATGCATTGAATTTGTCCATGGAATTGAGAAAGACTAAAGATAACTGTTCACTGTACTTAGAAGAAACAAAACATCTATATCTGGAATACATTACTATAACCTAAAATTATCTAAGTTTTGTTTAGATGGTTAGATAAAAGAGCCATGTTATGAAGGAAATTTGAGAATTACATCAGGAAAAAAATCATTAAAAGTTGTATGCATCAAATAGAAACATGCAGGGGCTGGGGATATAGCTCAGTGGAATAAGCGCCTGCCTAGCAGGCGCAGGGTCCTGAGTTCAATCCCCAGTACCGCCAAAAAAAAAAAAAAAAAAAAAAAAAAAAAAAAAAAAAAAAAAAAAGAACAAATAGAAACATGCAGCCTAGTGATTTTGGAAAACAACTTCTAAGAATTCATCACAGAGACCAAATGAAAACAAAAAGCCATAAAGAACACTACTAGGCCTCCAATCCCATTTCTTTCTCTTGGGGAAGTAGGGTAATCCTTCAAGTTCAAAATCATCAGCATTGTATTTGAACAGAGAGAACTGGCTGCTCACATCAGCTCCAACATGTGTAACGTTGTTATTTTGGAGATTCAGAAATAGCTTGGCATATCCCAGATTGAAGAGGGAATAAAAAAACTCAGGTTAATCAAATACGCCAAAACTCAGGTGAAATTACAAGAGTAAAGATAGTCTAACCAGTAATTTCCACCCAGGCTGCACTCTTCCTGATTCTACTTGTCCAGTAAGAAGACACCATTGAAACTTAAGACTATCAAAGTCATGTTCCAGTCTCTTTGTGGTTACTACATCCAGGTTAGTGATAAAACCAAAACCAAAGGAATTAAGAACTAATTAATAAATTAATGAAGTACTGTCTTGCAATGATTTTCCAGGTGAAGAGTTGAGGACCTAGGCAATGTGAGGTAGTATCACATCACCTACAGAGATCTTGTTAGAATACATTTTTAGCAAAGGCTCCACGACTGGCTTTAGAACCAGATGAGTGCAACTAAATTCAAATTCTTATTGAGACCCAAATTATGTGACTTCAGACAATTTACTTAAAATTTTGGAGTCTCAGTTTCTTCATTAAAAATAAAAGCACATTAATACTGCCTTCACAGGACTGTTACAATGATTAAATGCTTTAATGTATGTAAAAAGATCAGTAGAGAGTAGTAAATGAATAAATTATGTTTTCCCCCATCCCTATCCCAGAAGACACTAGGCGGAGATCAATTTATACACATATCCTCATTCTTCCACCAAAATGAAATACTACATATACTGAACACTTTAAGGGAAAGTAATTTTACCCCTAGCTATCCCTAGTACGTTCCCACAGTGATTAACAACCTTATGGGGAAGATGCTGGTTCCCTCTGGTTATGTAACTGTAAATGAAGCTACTTTTTTTCTTGGCTTTATCCAGTTACTATATTCCATTCCCAATTCTAGGCTTTAAGACAGAAAGTGGTTACTGAGACATGCCTTGTCTTTTAAAAACTTTATTGTTTAAAACTAAAATATGAATTTATTTTAACACTTCCTTCTTTTTTTCTTATAATTCTATGCAAAGGAGCAATTACCTTAACTAGCTAGTAACTGCTATTGGGTTGGTACTACAGTATACAAATTTCATTGTCTTTATCTCCGTTAGCCTTTCAAACTTACCCAAAGTTGTGCCTGGGCTCCGAAGTTCCTCTCTACTAATTTGCAGAGCAAATTGCCCCTTAAGATATCTCTCCAAATGTGACCTTCGTTTTGCTACTAATTTGTTATAATCCTAGACAAAATCAGGCCGTTATTCCTTTTTCTATGCAAAAAAAATCACACAAAGCAACCTTGCTGTAATGTATAAAATATCAACAAAACAATATAATAATGCAAGAGATTAGCATGAGTAGGCTACACAGCAAGAGCAGGGACAAGAGAAACTGTTTCCTTAAAAGGCTACTGGAGTTAGCCAGGCGATCGCCAAAATACGTGTCTGCCACAATTACAAAGGCATAAGTTTTACAGTGTAATTTTAAATTTTGGCTGTGAAAACATGTTTTCATATTTAGAAACTTTTCTTCAAAATGCATCTACCCACAGCAGCTTAGGAAATATTTGTAGAAGTAAAATAAAGACATAAGTAGTAATAAGCCTCAATCCAAACAACATATAAACAAATGGAAAGTTCTATGACAGGGGCAGCCCATATAAATGGTAAAGGAAAATCATCTAAACATGTATTCTGTGAGTCTCCTTGCTAAGGAAAAGCCAGTATAGTTGAGTAAGTGACACTCCCCCCCCCCCAAAAAAAAGCTCACATGTTGAAGTCTTGATCACCAGCCTGTGCTTCTCCTGGCAGATAGACAGTAGTCATTTCAGGAGGTGAAATGTGGTGAAAGGAAGTTGAATAACAAGAATATGCCCTTGAGGGAATATGGAGACATCCTCTCCCCTTTTCTCTCTATCTTTGTTTCCCGGATGAAGTCAGAGGCTTTTTATGCTACGTATTCTCATCACAATGTATTGCCTAACCATAGCCACAAAGACCACAGCCCCAAAAGCCACAGGCCAGAATCCTAAAATTCATATGGAACCAGAAAAGACCCAGAACAGCAAAAGCAATCCTGGGCAACAAGAGCAAAGCAGGCAGTGTCACAATCCTGGATTTAAAGTTATGTTATAAAACTACAGTGATAAAAACAGCATGGTACTGGCACAAAAATAGACATAAGGAAGTGTATAGAGGATGCGGTACAACATATTCAAATATTTGATCTTTCTCAAGCGGCCAAGAACACACAGTGGAGGAAACAAAGCCTCTTTAACAAATGGTACTGGGAAAACTGGCTGTTCACATGCAGAAGATTGAATCTAGACCTATAACTTTCACCATGTACTAAACCAAAATAAAAATGCATCAGAGAACTAAATGCTAAAATAGATATACTTTACCTGCAGGAAGATAAAATAAGTACAACTCTTGAAATCAGAGGCACAGGCAAGGACTTTCTCAACAGAACCCCAATTTCAGAGGAAACAGTATAGAGAATCAAAAATGGTTTGTATGAAATTAAAAAGTTTCTTTTACTTCTAAACAGCAAATAGACAACCAAGAGGGTAACATAAATCCTTACAGAATGGGAAAAAATTACCACCTATTCCTAAGAAAATGAGCTAATCACTAGAAGACATGCAGAATTCAAACAAATGAGCAGGTGAAATAAACAATCCATTCACTAAAGAAAAAATCCAAATGCCCAATAAATACATGAAGAAATGCTGCACATGAGCCATTACAGAAATGCAAATTAACATAGCACTGAGATTCCATCTTATCCTTGAAAAGAATAAGCATCATCAAGAAATAAAATAGTAACAAATGCTGGGAGACTGCACGGGGAAGTTCCTATATTGTTGCTGGAAATGTAAACTAGTACATCCACTGGAAAATAGTATGGAGATCCTGCAAAAAATTTAAAACCATAAATCCCATCTGCCCAGCTATTCCTCTTGCAGTTATCTTCTGGGAAGAGTTAAAGACATCATATTACTACCCATGTTTATATCAGTGTAGTTCATAATAGCTACATCTTGGAAATGCCCTGCGTGTCTACCAGTGGATAAATGCGTAAAGAAAACGGGGTATCTACACATAATGAATACTATAAACTTAGGTCATTTGTGTGAAAATGGGTGCACCTTGAGCCTAAGATATTAAGTGAAATAAATAAGACACACAAGCTTAAATATAACATGGTTTTTCTAAGTGTGGTAAGGAGCACACAATGGACAGGCAGAACTAGAGGTATGGAAATGTCCCATGCAACATCAGCAATACGAGCCAATAGGTGATCTCCACCTTTTCTTTTTGTTTTATTCTACTCATCCTCTTCCTCTCTTTCATCAATAATCTTGCTTTATGAGACTTTCATGCAAGTAAACATTGTCTCTTCTCTTTCTGGTTCACTCTGAAACTCCTAGGCCTCCTCCTCCAATCCTTCTCTCCTGTGTTGTACAATTATCCAAACTTTAGATGATCATCCTGTGCCCCCCAACACTGCTCCTACTACACTTAACCTCGTTCATCTCTCCACCCTACCCTTGATTCTCCTGAACCCCCTCCGCACAAACAACAAGGTAAAATCACTCAGGGAAAATTATTGTATATGAATTCCTCATACAAATTGGATTACATTATATTTCTGTAGACCTTCCTCCTATGATTACAGATATCAGGCTGAAAGGTACCAGTTTGTCAGGAGCCAGGTTGTACTTGAGTCTATTGTTATTGCCAACAGAACTATTTTAATGGATGTCATACATGCTATAGCCAGCTTATTCCCCCCTATAGTCCAGTATCAAAGGAATGGACCCTATGTTAAACTGATAGCAACCCTTTAGTCTGAATATATTGGGAAGGTAGGTTCTCAGGGTAGACATAAAGGTCAAGAACCACCTACATCTAGAAGATATCCTGAGGAATAGACACCTCCAGGAAAACCTCCACACCAGTGATAAGGCTGTCTAACATGAGAAATATACAAGCATTAAAACAGAAAACAAAATAAAATAGAAAATGACAAAATGAAAATGCAAAATGCGGTCTCAAATGCCCAAGCAAAAAGAAATGCAGCTGATTAAAGACTCCACTGGGGGTATATGCAGGAGACTGAACGAAGGCAGGGATAGAATCTCAGACCTAAAAGACAAGAACATGGCACTGGGGATGTAGCTCAGTGGAATAAGCGCCTGCCTGGCAAGCGCAGGGTCCTGAGTTCAATCCCCAGTACCGCCAAATAAATAAATAAATAAATAAATAAATAAAAGACAAGAACATGACTAGTAAACAGGAAAAGAAAGATATCATAAAAATAGCAAAATATCACAAAAAAATTAACCCAACAGCTACAGGATGAAGCAAAGAAGAACAACATAAGATTGTTGGAATCAGGATGAAAGCTGGAGACAGTGAAAAAGCCATTAAAAAAACACTTCACAGAAAAAAATGACAGAAAATTTCCCCAACGTGGATAAAGAATTTGATATACAAATAAATGAAGCAACAGTTGAAATGGCCATGACCAAAGTAAAGCTACACCAATGTATGTAATATTCAAGATTCCAGAAAATTCAGCATGGAAAGAAAATATTAAAAGCAACTAAAGAAAATAAATAAATAAATAAAGGAAAGCTCACCAGAATCACAGCAGACTTCTGAACAAAAACCCTCAAAGAGCTTCAACCCCTAAAGGGAAAGAACTGTGAACCCAGATTGATGTATCCAGCAAAACTGTCTTTCAAAACTGATGGAGAAAGAAGATACTTCTATGACAAAGAACAACTGAAGAAACTTATGACTACCAAACCAGATCTACAGAATGCTCTGAAGGATATGTTAGAAAGAGATAACAGGGCTGGGGATATAGCTCAGTGGAATAAGTGCCTGCCTGGCAAGCGCAAGGTCCTGAGTTTGATCCCCAGTACCGCCAAAAAAAAAAAAAAAAAAAAAAAAAAAAAAAAAAAAAAAAAAAAAAAAAAAAAAAAAAAAAAAAAAAAAAAAAAAAAAAAAAAAAAAAAAAAAAGAAAGAAAGACATAACAGACCAAAAACACAAGAACAGCAACAGAAAGAAGCTGCCAGACAGGGCAAGAAATTAAACAAAGGAGAAAGACAGGGAACAAATAACAGGCAAACCATATAAAAAACCATCTATGTAAATGATCTCAGCTCACCAATCAAAAGAGACAGATTAGCAGAATGGATCAAGAACCAAGATCCAACAATATGCTACATTCAAGAAATGTATTTTAACCCAAAAAGCAATCCACAGACTAAAAGTTACAGGATGAAAAACAATTTTCCATGCCAGAAGAACCCAGAAAAAAGCAGGGGTAGCTATTCTGTTTATAGACAAAAAAACTTTAAGTCAAAATTGATCGAAAGAAAAAAAGATGTCACTACATACTTGTTAAAGGTAAATGCCCAGAAGAAGAGATAACAATCATAAATAAGTACACATCAAACATAAGTTCATCAATTGCATAAAACAAGTATTAACTAACATGAAAAACAAATAAGCATTAACACAACTGTAGTGAGGAAACTTAATACCTCACTCTCATAAGTAGATAGATCAACTAGACAAAAAATCAACCGAGAAATATTAGAAATAAACTAAGCCTGGTAAACAGATAGACTTGGAAGATTAGAGTGTTCCACGCCACAACATCAGAATATATATTCTTCTCAGGTGCATTTCTAAAATAGACTATACATTAGCCAAAAAAACAGGATACAACATACTGAAACTTATGGGGTACAGTGAAAGCAGTCCTACAAGGGAAATTTATAGCAGTGAATCCACACACCAAGTAAGCAGAACGAGCTCAAATAAACAACCTAATGTTGAACCTCAAGCTTCTAGAAAAAAGAACAAATCAGACCCCAAGTTTGTATAACAGAGGAAATTATAAAGATAAGAACAGAACATAATGTAATGAGACTATGAAAACAATACAAAGAACCAATGAATTGAAAAGTTGGTTCTTAGAAAAGGTAAATAAGAAACACAGAAGAAATGGGTAGATTCCTAAACACAATCAAGTTGTGAAAACTAAATCAAGAAGATATTAAAATTCTAAATAATGCAATATCAGCAAATATAATTAAAAATGTAATTAAAAATGTAATTAAAAATTTATCAACAAGGAAAAGCCCAGGCCCTGATGGATTAACTGTTCAATTGTACAAGAAATTTAGAGAACTTTAGCAACTGTGCTGAAACTCCTTAAAGAAATTGAAAGGGAAGTAATAGTTCCAAAATCATTCCTGGAAGCAAGTATTACCTGATTCCAAAACCAGAAAAAATGCAACCAAAAAAGAAAACTACAGTTCAATCTCCCTAATGAACACAGATGCAAAAATCCTTAATAAGATACAGGCACATAGAATTCAACAAATAATCAAGAAGATTATACATCCTGGCCAAGTAGGATTCATGCCAGGGATGCAGGCATGGTTCAGCCTACACAAATCACTAAGTGTAACACAACATATTAGCAGAACCAAAGACCAAAATCACAAGAGCATCTCAATAGATGCCAGGAAAACATGTGACAAAGTCCAACACCCATTCATGAGAAAACCCTACAGAAAATCGGAATATAAGGCCTTTACCTCAGTCTTACAAAAGCCAACTATGACAAACCAACAGCTAACATCATATTAAATGGTCAAAAAATGAAAGCTTGTATTCTAAAATCAGGAACAAGACAACTATTCCATTATCATGATTTCTATTCAATATAATTGTGGGACCATTAACCAAAGCAATTAGACGAGAGAAAAAATAAAAGAAACAAAGATAGGAAAGAAAGAAGTTAAAATATCATTATTTGTGGATGAGATGATACTCTACATAGAAGGCCCCCAAAACTCCACCAAAAAATGTGTAGATTTCATATCCAAGTTCAGTAGTGTACTGGGATACAAAGTGAACACTGAAAAATCAATAGAATTTCTGTACACAAGCAACAACCTCACAGAGAGAGAAAGTAGAGAAAGTACACCCTCCACAATAGCATCTAATAAAATGAAATATTTAGGAACCAGTCTAACAAAGACTGTGAAAATCTGAAGAGGAAAAACTGCAGTATCCTAAAAAAGGAGATCAAAGAGGATATCAGAAAATGGAAAGATATTCCTTATTCTTGAATAAGAGAAGCAACATAGTAAAAATGGCCATAGTCCCAAAACTGTATACCAAGTTAATGCAATCCCAATTAAAATACCATTAGCATACCTGACAGATACAGAGAAAACTTTCCTAAGATTCATTTGGAATCAGAAAAGACCTAGAATAGCAAAAGCAATTTTGGGCAACAAAGGCAAGGCACACAGCATCAGAGTCTTGACTTGAAATTATACTACAAAGCTGCTATGATTTTAAAGGATGGGACTAGGGGCTGGAGATACAGCTCAGCGGAATAAGTGCCTGCCTGGCAAGCACAAGATACTGAGTTCAATCCCTGGTACAATAAAAGGATGGGACTAGCAAAAACAAACAAACAAACAAACAAACAAACAAAACAGATGAAGATCAATGAAACAGATTAAAAGAAGCAAAGACAGCTTCAAACACATTCAGCCACCTTTTCATTGACAAAGGGCCAAACACATTCACTGGAAGATAGTTTCTTCAATAAATACTGCTGGAAGAACTGGCTTTCCACATGCTGAAGACTAAAACTAAACCCATGTCTATCACCATGCACTAAACAAAAGTCAAAATGGATCAAAATCTAAATATTGAAATAGAAACACTAAATCTACTGAAAGAGAAAATAGAAATCTCAAAGACACAGGTGTAGGCAGAGACTTCATAAACAAAACTCAGACTGCAAGGGAAATATTACAAAGAATCAACAAATAGGATCTCACCTTACTAAAAAGCTTTTGCACAACAACAACAAAAAATCACTAACAGAGTGAAAAGACAATCCACAGAGCAGGAAAAAAAAAAATACAACCAGTTGTCCCTCAGTCAAAAGATTTATATCTAAAACATATAAAGAAATTTTAAAAATCAGACCTCCCAAATTCAAAACTCAATCCAAAAATGTGCATCTGAGATCAACATATACTTCTCAGAAGAATAAACACAAGCAGCAAATAAATACATGAAAAAATATTCCATATCATTGGTCATTTGAGAGATGCACATTAAAACAACATTGATATTCCATCTCACCCCAGAAAGAATGGCTATCATCAAGAAATCAACCAGTAACAAATGATGGTATGGGTGTGGGAAAAAGAACCCTTCTCTACCGTTGGTAGGAGTGTAGAATGGTGCAGTGACTGTGGAAATCACTGTGGCAATCTCTTAAAAACTAGGATTAGAGATCCCATTCAACCCAGCTATTCCTCTTCTTAGTATTTTCCCAGAAGAACTAAAAACATCATACCACAGTGATATATGTACACCCATGTTCACAGCAGCAAAATTTGTGATAGCTAAATCATGGAAACAACCGAAATGTCCATCAAACGAAGAACAGGTTTAAAAAAAAGATGTTTTTCTTTTTAATATAATGAAGTACTACTCAGCCATGAAGAAGAATAAACTGGAGACTTTCAGGTAAATGGATGCTACTTGAGACAATACTTATAAATGAAATAAATCAGGCCCATACTTATAAACATTGTTTTATCTCACTAGTGTAAGAAACTAAATAAGTGGATAAGACCCAAAATGTATAATAGATACTGTGAATTGAGAAGAAACTGTTTGAAAGAAAAGACAAACTGTGATAAGTGAAAGGGGAAAGGAAGAAAGAGAAAAAGAAAAAACTACTTTTACATGTAAAATAGTTATATAGCTAGCTTCTCTTTGTTCATTGCAAAGAATAATTTGTGCTAATATTGTTTGGACAAGATATCATACCTATATCTTATACTCTGAGTAACTACTACAAAGACAACAATATGCAATGCATTAATTATTGTAACTGTCCTACTAGCCAGTTTTGAAACTGTTTTGTTGTTAGTTTTATTTCTTTTTCTCTTTAAAGTAAAAAGGATATTGTGTTACCCGTGGTGAATGTTTAATAGCTGTTGACTACCATTACAACTCCTCTCATCCCACTTGGTTTCGCAGATAACACCGTTGCTACCTTCCCCACCCCCATCTCCCATCCTTGAGGCAGGAGGGTTTGATCCTTTTCATTTATTTTTTTATTTTAAAGAGAATAAAAAAAATTTTAAAATGTAAAAAAGGATACACAATTTCAAAACAAGATGCTAGGAAATTGACAATGGCTGTTACATTGCATATGGTTATTTTCAAAGTAATTGTTCAGATTGCCAGATATAGGCATGCAAAACTGATTAAAAAACTAAGCATTAACTGTTCCTTTCAATAAGCCAATAGAAATGAGTAGTTTAAAAAAATTAAAATAAAAAATTAGTATATTGCAAACCCTTATACAACCACTACCTAGATCAGAAAGAAAATTTAATGAACCATTTCATAACCAGTCACGCAACATATGCTCCCTCTGATCACTGCCCTTTTCCACCTCTTAGAGGTAAGTGCAGTCCTAATTTTTGCAATAGTTCTTTCCTTACTTTCTTTGGAGATTTATCGCCTCACTGTGCACCCTCCCAACAATACACAATAGTCTAATTTGGCTGTTTGTTCATTTCATATAAATGGAATCACAGTGTAATATGATTTTGTGATTTGAAACTTCTGCTCAAAGCTATCTATCTTTGTAATATTCATGTATGTTTTAAAGACAGTGTATTTGTTTTTATGACTGCATTCATGCCTTGTATGCTACGCCATTCTACTTCTGATTTATATTGGACTTTTTCTTTTGTTAGACCCTTAGGAACAAATCTGCTATAACATTCCCACCCACATGTCTTCAGGACGTGCATGACCAAGGGTATCCAAAGAGTACACTTGGCCATAAATTTGCAGGTTTACGGGACAGGGCCAGCTTCATGTATAGAAGAAAGCCTGGTGGCTTCCCAAATTGGTAAATAAATCTACATTTTCATCAGTGATGAGTCATACCAGCCATACAAATAAACAGTATTTTCAGATTTTACAAATTTCACTAATCAGTTAAGAATATGCTGTTTCATTTTAGTATTATTTCAAACTTGTCTAATTTTGTCAAATTTGTCTATTAATAAAATTGGTCATATTTTCATATACTTATTGACCCTTTGGATTTCTACCTGGGAGCACTTTTCCTTGTTGACTCATCTCATGCCCTGATCTTTTTGTTATAGACATGGTTAATAACTCTGCAGTCTGTCTAACCACACTTTTAGTGGTATTTCTGATGGATAGACACTGTTAATTTTAATTAACTTGATATACTAATGTTTAATTTTTATTTTAAAGAAAAAAGAAAACAAAACAACAACAACAAAGATATAGATATGTGAAAGCAATGTCTTCTATCTGTGGGTTTATTTTTATATATTTTATAAGAAAGCCATCTCTAATTGAAGTTTACAGATTCTTTTCTATTATCCTCCAGATCTTTGTATTTTATATTTGACATTTAAGTCCAATCCATATGGAGTCAGGTTTCATGTGGTTTTAGGTAGCAGTCAAGTGTAATTTTATTCTGATTTATATGTCTAAATGATCCAATATTACTTATTTTGAAATTTCTTTT
Source organism: Dinomys branickii (assembly GCA_004027595.1). Lineage (NCBI taxonomy): Eukaryota > Metazoa > Chordata > Mammalia > Rodentia > Dinomyidae > Dinomys > Dinomys branickii. The sequence goes on from PVLD010000474.1 coordinate 267,795, forward strand.
TCTAAAACTAATCTACAGGTCTTCCTTTCACCTATGAAATAAATATGTGAATTTCTTCTTGGGTTTTTCATACTGTTCTGTGCATTTATTTTCCTAGACCCATACCAGATTTCTGTCAAATGTATACAACAGAGATAGCTCAGTGTTAAAGTACATGTTTAATAGGTATCAGGCCCCAGGTTTTATCCCAGTTTACACACACACACACACACACACACACACACAAATTAATATCTCATGAAGCCATCCTTCCCATCTTATGCTCGTTTTTCAAGAGTTTGTCTCTTTTTAACCTTTTGAAACTCCAAATAACTTCAGTCAGCTTGTGAAAGTACACAAAAGAACCTGACAGGATGTAGTTTGAAATTTATTAACTGTACAGAGCAACTGAAACAAAACTGAGAATTTTATATTTTGAGTCATGCTACTAATTTGTTGTCATTTTACTATAATTTTTATATTTTCTTCTACAGAATTTTTATACACTTTTGCTGGATTTATTCCCAGGCACCTCATATTTTTAAGTTAGAGTTAAATGTATATGATTTCATTTTAATTGTTATGTGGCTGGTATATAGAAATGTAGATCATTAATGAATATCACTATCTGTACATAACCTTATTAAACTCTTGCTGGGCATACTAATTGAAATACTGTGATGTTCCAAATGAAATTATGTCATCTGTAAATGGTGACAACTTTGTTTTTAATCCTCCTGTCTTCTATTTCTTTGCCTGCCCTTCTGTACTGGCTTAGGCTCACAGTGTATAGTGAATAGAAGTAGTGGCCAGCTGGACAGTATCACTGTCTGATTCCTAACCCAAAATAGAGAATGTTCAATGGGTTTTCCTAAGCTTCATTCTGCTATATAATACTTGCAAATAATCTTTTATCATGTAAAACATGCCGGTCTTGGTTTGCTGAACAATTTTGCCATGAATTGGATGTTGACTTTGACCAAATATGTTCCTGCTTCTATTGAAAGAATCATATTTTCTCTTCTGTATTTTTTTGCTGACTTACATTGTTTGATTTTCAAATGTACAACTAATTTCACAGTTTGAGAATAAACAACTTTGTGATGTATTGTGTGTTTTCTATTTTTTTATTTAGTAGCTTTGCATCTATGTTCTTAGATGAATAAGACCTATAATATTCACTTTATACGAGAGCCGTGTACATTTCTAATATAAAAGTAATGTTGGCCTCACAGGATGAAGAGTTTTCTATGGATATTTTTAAATAATATAAAAATATTTTTACATGCTGATAGGTATTACAAAATTCGATAAGAAAACCACTATACTCAGAGGTTTTTTGTAGGAATATTTTAACACATTCAATTTGTTTAACAGATATAAGACTATGCATGTACCCTATTTTTGTCAACACTAGGAAGTTTATTTTTCCAGGAATTTATTCATTATACTAAACAGTCAAAATAATTGTTATGAAATATTAATATTAATAGTGCCCTCATGTTAATTTTAACATGTACAGTATCTGAGGAAATTGTCTAGTTCTTTTTAGTGGTTTTATAGTTCTTTAATTTCCATCCTCTCTTTGGATAATGCCAAGACCTTCAAACACTTTGCATTTATTCTCTCTCTCTCTCTCTTCATACATATATATATATATGATCATACATACATATATATATATGATCATACATACATATATATATATATGATCACTACCAATTACTGTGTTTCTACTTGAAGTCTCATAATTGTTTGAAACAAGCAATTTAATTGAAATCTGCCTGCATATTTGGAAATTCTTCTTGTCATTCCCTCAATTTCTAGTCCTTCCATCTGGGATCATTTTCCTCTAGCCTGACAGACATCTGTCCACATTATGTTGCAACAACAGATGAATTCGGAATTCTGTTGGCTTCCACCAACAAAGGTTTATTTGGTTTTCACATTTATGTGCGCCGCCGACCAACTACAGCTATGCTGATGTACTCTTCATTTCAGAATCAGTGCTGCCGCAGCAGCCCCCACTCGGGACTCCAGGTTTACAACTTCCCTGAGGTATCACACGACACTTCCACTTCCAGTATATTGGCTGATAAAATGATACAGTTAAATCTGATGTGTTGGGATATAAGATCACCGTTATAAGGAACCAGAAAACTTGAATTAGTAAGATCTACTCTATTGTGTTTTGGTATTTCCAATAGGTAGTATTTGTTGATGAAAAGCTGTTTTACTAGAAAAAATGTCTTTATTTACTGATCCTCTTAAAAGACACTTTCACTGATTATGTGATTCCCTTTCAATACAATATGATGTCATTCTATTTTGTTTTAACCCTATTGTTATGAAGAAGTTAGCTGTCAGCTTGTTACTACTTAAAGATAATTCATTTTTCTCTTGGGCTTCTTTTAAGATCTTTATTTGATGTACCGCAGTTGCATTATTATAAATCCAGGTGTTTCTTTCCACTTAATCATGCTTGAGGTTTGCTGGGCACCTCGAGTCCATAGATTGGTCTTGTCTTTTGTTAGGGAAAATTTGCAGCTGATATTCTCTCAGATATTTCCTCCTCCCCATTCTTTCTGTTCATATCTTGTGGAGTTCCAATTAGACACAGTAAAACAGGTGCTAGACTTTCAGTTCTCCATGTCTTTTAATATTTCTTTAGGAAAATACTTTAGATATTCTTTGGGCATAACATAATAACTTTTCTACAGAAAATATTTTAATTTCCCTCTGCATGGTGCCTATGGATATTGTCAGCCTAGAAAAATTAAATAAAATTGAGGTATTTGGAACGTACACTTAAGTAAATTTTGGTTTCTAAGAACTCATAAGAATCAGATTGAGGTTATAAATTCTCTGAGCATTCTCTTCTTTTGTTTATTCAGTATCAAGGTGATCTTCTTTGCTGATTCATGATACTAGGAGAATGAAACCAATTCACTTCTAATTCCCCATTATCTCTTGGTGGATCCCAGCAGTATGAGAAAAGAACCATCTAGTTGAAGTTCCACAAGAGCAGGCCCAGAATTTCTTCAGTGTTCACCTTGTATCATTTTCACTCAAGTTTAATTTACTTAGTAGATGAAAAGAAAAGTGGGTACTGTCTTACTTTCTAGTTTTGAGTTTTCATTTATAATTTGATAGATCTTTACTATCTCTAGAGAGTTGGTGCTTTTAAAAAAGGTTTTTATATAGCATTTTTAATTGTTTTATTTCAGTGCAAACCTTAGTCCAAATAACTTCTACCAGCTTCCTTCCTCTGGGGTGATCATTGGGAAATCTTCAGATGAGTGGATTCTGAGTCGTTTTTCTCCTGAGTAGGTCACATTCAGTCTTTGGGAAATTCTTTCTTTCTCTTTTGCCTGGACTTGAAGTATAGGCCAATTACAACACACCAGGTCTCTTACAGCTTTCTCAAAAGCAGTCCCTCAATCTCTTCTCACCTCAAACGTTTGCAGGCAGAAGTCAGTCTTCAATCCAACATCTGCTTTGCTTTCCTTATGTGTGAGTCATGCATGGGTTTTTATGACATTCAGCTGAAGAAAACACATTTAAAATTCTGAGGTGTCTCATGATAATCCCTCCCAACTAGCCAAGAGGGGAGGGAACATGCCATTCCTCTCCTAAACATAGTAGAATGGAGATTCACAGTTGCAATATTCCTCTGAAAAGAAACCTCTCTGACAACATATCTTCACAAATCTTCTTGTACCCTTTAAGGCCTTGATTATGCTAAAGACTGAGAATCACAGAATAGCTTGTTGTTCTACAATTTCTGCATGAAGAACAAACTGCCATACTCATACTCAGAAGCTTTCTATCAATAATTTAGACACTTCATTAAAAAATGAGATATTAAAGTTTACATACTTTAATATCATTTATCATAATGAAAAACAAACTATGAAAATTTGGAAGTTGTTTGGTTTTTAACCCTACCTTTAAACACAATATGTGTCATGCTATGATGAAAGGCTAGAATATATTTATACCACTTATTTGAAAGAAGAAAAAACAGATACAAGGAAAAGTACATGATAGAGTAAACTGTAATGGATTGTGAGAATTTTATAGCTGCTAACTTCCAAAACATTCAAACTTCAGAAGTGAAAGAAAAGTAATAAATATGTTTCTTATACAGAAAGAAGGATGGGAGGAGAGCTGTAAATAGTTTGAAAGGATTAAGAGATAGTTCAACAGTGGTTAAGAGAAGTCACTCTCAGGAGCAGAAAAAAACTCACCTTCACCAAAAACATCCAGATATATCTGTACTCAATTCCTAATAGTACGACTGACATCCACCAGCGAAAACCCTATTTCTTCTAAAAACTGTGTCTCTTACATGAGGAGAAGCCCACATATCTTGACCCTTGAGCAGGATCAGTGATATTACAAGCCAAGAGATTTTCACTCGGCCTTGATAGACTTCCACTGGGCACCTCAGGGGATACAGTAATCCACTGACATTATAGAAAGCACTACACATTGCACTCAGAAGCCCTAATTCTCATAAATCAAAAGTTCTACTTGAATGCAACTGATCTATTTTAGAGAAGGCAATCCCGCGCAGAATCAGATTTGTCACGGCACATTCCTTTCATCCTTACCAGTATGAGCTCTGTAAACACAGTATTTGGAGTAATATAACATATTATTTTATATAAAAACCTTTACAGTCCTACATCCCTGAGTGCTTTCCAGTTTCCAGTAAAACAGCTAAGTTTCTTAAGCATTTCCTGCTTCTGGTCCTTTTTTTCTTTTTTCCAGTAGGAGAGAAGTGAAAGATCTATGAGGCAAGGAGCAAAAAATATTTGAATATTGAGAAGAGGCAATGAGACAAATAAAGAGCTGTCTCAGGGGTAAGTGTTACACAGTTCATGCAAACGCAATAGTCACACGACTTGCAAATGTAGACACTGACCGCCTTTTTGACATTTATGCCGCTAGTAATGTGTGCTCAGGAACTGATCACTGTATGCAAAGCCGCCAATCTGCTTCCATGCATAATCCTCAGGACGGGTTGTTTTCCTTTGCTCCAACCAAGTATTCACCCTTTGAGACTCATCGCAAAGGACTTTGTGTGAGATTTTAAATCAATCTATGTAAACCCTTTTTGAATTACCCAAATGTTTTTTGGGTTGTTGGATTTTAATTGTTCCTTCTGTTGTCAAAGCACTTGGAGACTAGGTCTGAGAGAAAATGTTGGCTGGAAGATAAGAGAATAACAAAAGCCTTCAATAAAATGTGCTTAAGATAAATGATAACTTGAGGGAAAAGGATAATTAAGAAATAGCCAAATACTAGGAACCAGATATACCAAGATACAACCAGAGAACTGAATAAAAAATCCACTGAAGAGACTGGACCATAATTCAGTACAACAAGTGCCCCTATAAAAAGGGGAGACACATTTTAAAGAGAAAAAAACAATAAAACAATGGTGCTAAATTTCAAAACGAGATAATGGAAGAATAACAACGGTTGATACCTTGTGTATTGCTGCCCTCACAGCAGATGCTTGGATTACAAGATACAGGTTTGAAAGGATGATCAAAAAGTATAAGCACAAACCATTCTTTTCAATGAACTAAGAGAACTTACTAGTGTAACTGTCTTAACTATATATACATATTATATCTTTTCCTTTTCCCTCCCTTCTTTACTCCTTTATCTCGCTCTTTTTCTTTTCTTTTCAACAGTTTTCTCTCATTTCACAATATCTATTGTGCATTTTGGATCTTCTTTCAGCTTCTCACACTGAGACAATACAGTGCTTACACATGAAAGTCTGATTTATTTCACTTTTGAGTATGGTCTCTAGTTGCATCCATTTGTCCACAAAAGTCTCAAGTTTATCCTGCTTTATGGCTGAGCTATATTCCGTTGTATAAAAATACCACATTTAAAAAAAATCCAGTCTCCAGTTGATGGGCATTTGGGTTGTTCCCAAGACTTAGCTATTACAAATTTTGCTGCTATAAATATAGGTGCACACATATCGCTGTCATATGATGTTTTTAATTCTTCTGAGAAAATACGCAGAAGGCTAATAGTTGAGTCAAATGGGATCTCTATTCCTATATATTTTTTTGAGGAATCTCCACAGTGATTTCTACAGTTGTTGGAGCAGTCTACACTCCCACTAACAATGATTCCTTTCCCCATAGCCCACCAGCTTCTGTTATTGGTTGATTTCTCAAAGATAGCCATTCTTTCTGAGGTGAGATGAAATCTCAGTGTTGTCTTAATTTTTCATTTCTTGAATGATCAATAATGTTGAACTTTTTTATATATTTATTTGCCATTTGTATTTCTTCATTTGAAAAGTATGTATTTATCTCAGATGCCCATTTTTGGATTGGGTTATTTAATTTGGAGGTCAGATTTTTTTCAGTTCTTTCCATGTTCTAAATATAAATCCTTTGTCTGAAGACAGCTGGCTATAATTTTTTCCCACCCTGTGGGCTGTCTTTTCACTCTTAATGATTTCTTTTGTTGTACAGAAGCTTTTTAATACGGTAAGATACCATTTGTTGATTCTTTACAGTGTTTCTCATACTGTCGAAGTTTTGTTCATGAGGGGCCTGCGTATACCTTTGTTTTCAAGATTTCTACCTACTCTCTCAGCCAGCAGATTTAATGTTTCTGTTTTAATGTATAGATCTTTGATCCATTTTGACTTTAGTTTAGTGCATGGTGATAGGCAAGGGCCTAGTTTTCATCTCTGACATGTGGAAAGCCAGTTTCCCCAGCATCTTTATGAAAGAGACTATGTTTCTTCCAGGGAAACATGTTTGACTCCTTTGTTAAAGATAAAGTGACTGAATGTGTTTGGGGTTACATCTGCATCTTTTATTCTGTTCCACTGATCCTCAGGCCTGTTTTTTTTTTTTTTTTTTTGCCAGTACCATGCTGATTTTATCATAGTTGCTTCATAGTATAATTTTAAGTCAGGAATTGTGATACTCCTGACATGCCATTGTTGCCCAGAATTGCTTTTGCTATTCTAGACCTCTTCTGGTTGCACATGAATTTTAGGTATATTTTCTCTACATCTCTGGGTATGCTAATGGTATTTTGATTAGAATTGCATTAAATCTGTACAGCAATTTTTGGAGTATGGACATTGTCACTATGCTGGTTCTTCCTATCTATGAGCAAGGGCTATCTTTCCATTGTCTGATATTCCCTTTGATCTAAAAAGGGGAGATTTACACACGAAAGCCAGTGCAGAAGGAAGACATGCACACAGGAGGAAAGCCATGTAAATTAAAGGCTAAGATCAGATCAGCGCCCTGCAAACCAAAGAACACTAAGGGTTACCTGCAAACTACAGAACCTATGAGAGAAGCACAGAACAAGCTCTTCCTCATGGCCAAACCTTGATCTTGGACTTTTAGTCCCAAACTATTAGACCATTTTTGTTTAAGCCTATCTAGTTTGTGGCACTATTTTATAGTATCCACAGCAAATAACACATATTTGTTTGGAAAATGTTGGAAATTTCAATAAAAGATTATAGGATACAATCAAGAAAATAAATAAATGTAACTAACTTAAGATTAATTCAAATTAAACCTACTACCAAGGACATTTTTAAGGATCCAGAATACTAAAAGGGTGATTCTGCCTATCAGGTTATCACACATATCTGTAAAGACAGTCTCCAGCCCCAGCCCCAGCTACTCCTATTCTCTTTCCAAATGTTTGTGGTCCACTCTTACTCATTATTTCTCCAACCTTTCTGTCAATTAAATTTTATGATCATTCTGCTCCCAACTTTTTAAAGTAATACATAAAATTATTCAAATAGATTTTAAAACACTGAATATAGAGTTTAATTTTTTTTATTAATGATATACCCTATATTTTATAAAATTAGTCATTAATGTGAAACTGATCAACTGTGTTACATGTTTAATTTGTCAATTGCTTGTATAATAAAAACACAGACTTCTTTGTTCAGTGTTCTACTGCTACCTCTAAAGAAGAGTTCTACTTGAGTGCAAGTCCAAACTCTTCCACTTGCTGCAAATCTGACTATGGACAAGCTACATGACCACTCCAAAAAGGCTGTTTCCTCATCTGTAGCATTTACTCACTAAATACACATGTTAAAATTAATGAGATACTACATGTAAAATGGACAGCAATCCCTGTATGCAGAAAGACCTCAGCACTAACTATTTTTGTTGCAGTCATTAATATTAAGTAGGAATAATTAATTTCCTTATGAAAAATTGGAATAGCAAAAATTGTCAGGGAACTCAGATTAAAGAAAAATAAGACAAATACTACCCAAGGCCAAAATATAAAAGAAATTGCTAAAACTAATTCTTAATTCAACATTTTCTCTAGTATAACTCATTTATAAACCAAGTAAAGATGACTAATAGTAAAGCATAGAAAAAAGGAGAAATTGGATGAGTAGGTCTTTCCTAAAATATTTTATCTTTTAAACATTTCTTAAACAGTCTCAGCAGATTAGAGAGAATCTATCTCAACTCTGTACAATTTATAATATTTACTGAATCCTATTTTACTGTGTTAATGTCTTCCTTTTCTAGCTGAATGTCACTTTCTTATAGAAAGAAAGTAAAGTGCTGTAGCTAAGAAGATACAAGAGAACATTATTCAGTATGGAGAGGGCTTTTAGCAGGTCTAGCTTTGTTAATAAGACAATTTTTCATCAACAGTAAGTAATGTACAATATATGATGAAATAAAATGTGTGATTTAATAATATAGGAAGCCAGCAATTTGCCTCTATTATAGTTTATTAAAAATCTCCTCTAAAATCTAGGGATGTGATTCATACCAGTTACCTATAAGTGTATGGTAACTGTTTGAAAGGTTTTTTCACCAGTGTAGCTACAAAAGTCCTCACTACTCTTCTAAGGTCTGTGAATGTGTAATAGTTGTGAAATAGAAGCTCCCTTGGTAGCAGCTGCTAATATGCATAAGAAACAGTTTACATCAAGAATTGTATTTGTCAGTAGGCAAAATCTGATTTTGCTTACAGTTTCACATTTTAAAAAAGTGTGCATAGTCTACATGTATCTCTCTTCTGAGCCAAGGAATCACCCATTTCAACAGCAGTTATTAGCAGTGCTTAGTTTTCCACATTGCCAAGGAAAAACTCTCTCAAGAAGCAGGAAATAATTTTATTAATGATATACTAATTACTAATCAGTTATAAATTAGTTATTACTAATAAACTTGGACACTGCAAAATATCTTCTTCAGGGTCCTATCAGTGGATTTTCAAGATAATTCATTTTATTAATATACACAAAGACACACTTCACCTAATTGCATGAAAGAATTTAATGTAAGTGTCTAATCTATATTGAGCAATATGTCACTCTCTGGCTTAAATTGCTTGCTACTCTACTGTCAATCTCCTAGATAAAATGAATATGACAAATAATACGACCCTATTTATTAGACTAAGAAACTGAGGTCTAGGGAGAGTTTCCACAAGATTAAACAGTGAGTTAGTGGCAGAGTAGGAAATTAAAACTGAAATCATTGCGCTCCATTTTTTTGCTAGAGAGCCTCTTCCTCTCTATCTACATTTTAAAACAGACCACAGACAATTGAGACATGAGAGCAATAAAGAACCTAGAAATCTGCCAGTCATTTACCATTGAAAACTCACTCTTAAAAAAAAGTAGCCTATTTTTAAAGGGTACAGAAATGGCTACATTTTAGTAAAGAACAAGAAGAAAAACTAGTTTTTTAATTAAACTCATTCAGAAAGTATCTGAAACCCAGTGGGAATTATTTTTGTGACATAAACTGGATTTAATTTGAATTTTCTGTATGCAAATTTTAACTTTTGCCAAGAGTTCTTCACAATAAAAAACTTTCTTAGTAAGAACTATAACTTGCAATATTGACATTTGTTATTATGTGAAGAGTGCAATAAATAAGTCATTTTTATTTCCTGTACATTTATAAGCAATTTCTAGTAATTTATAATTATTGTTAAATGGAAAAGTTATCAAATCTCAGATTATACCTGAAATCACAAAATGCCCCATTTGCTGGATAAAATAATTTATACTTTGCCTAGTAAGAATTAGGTATCTTTATTTTTAACATTTAATTTGACAATCCAATATCTGGGAGGTTTTCCTATGCCACTATGTGACGAGTTTTCCAAAACTGGCCTTTGAGTGGTATTTAGTTTTACTTTTTCTATTAATGTGGGAACATCTCAAGCCTCGACTAGTAAAGATATTTCTGTTAGCAATAAATACATAACTGTTTCAATTTGTATCCCATCAAGATGAATAAAGTGAGGAACACCCTACCACTCTAATCCCATTAACCGCAGAAGTTCAGCTTGTGTTGTTGTCTATATTGGGCTCAGAGTAAGATTTAATTTAAAAATAATTGAACTCTGAGGATTTAATTGAAAAGTCTAAATTTTCAGAAAATACAAAGTAGTAAATTAGGAATAATCTGAAATAAAATAGATATTTCACTTACCTAATACACATTTGTTTAGTGTATCAGATACTCTCAGAAGTACTGAGAATACATAAATTGTGTTCTAGCTTCTGTCACTGGAACAAGATATCTAAGATAAAGAGCCTGAAAGGATTATTTTGGCCCAGAGTTTCAGAAGGTTCAGCCAGAGTTGCTCAACCATGCCACTCTGGGCTTGTGGTAGCACAGTTCCTCGGGGAGGAAACACAGGCAGAAGAGGCTGCATGTCTCATTTCAGGCAGGAAGCAGAGGTGGGAAGGGGGACCAGAGTCCCAGTAGTCTTCAAGAAGACATGCCCCCAACCACCTAATTTCTTTCCACTAGGCCCCACGTCAAAACGTTTCATGGTCTCCCAGCAGTAGTGCAGCCTCGCGACCAAGCCTTCGACAAATGGCTTAGGGAGACATTTACTATTGAAACCATATGAAATAGTTAACAAAAGAAAACTCTTGCCCTCATATAACTTTCAACTGACTAAGTAAACATTGCTCTCTATCAGTGGTAAAGCACATGATACAATGGGATATAAGAAATGCTATACAGAAAAATAAATGTGAAGGAGACAGAGTCTAATGGGCAGTTTCTTTTGATAAAGTCATCGGGGAGTCCTCACCCTTGCTGGGAAAGTATCTCACTGGAAATTGTGTATTCATTGGAATGTAAAGAGATCACGTGAATAAAGTGGAGGAAGTAGGAGTTGAATGGTAGGTTAGGTGAGCAGAGACAAGGATGAGCCTGTAGAGGGTGCCACAGGCTGACGCAAGGACTTGTTCTAAATTTGGTAGGAAAAAATGCAGGAAGGTACTGATGTTATGTGATTTATATTTGTAAAAGCTTAATTTTTGCTGTTTGGACAAAAGAATGGGCAACCGGAAAAGTCAGAGGAATATAAATTGGGAGAATAATTCGGAAGCAGCATTATGCTACAGAAAGAAGATGGTGACTTGATGACATGGCGTGGGAGTAGGAACGAGGAGAATAAATATTGTAACGTGGGAGATGTGTTAGGTAGAAGCCCACTAGACAGCTAATGGGTTACACACAAGGTTTATAGGAGAGAAGAATCAAAGCTGACTCTGAAATATTTTGCCTGAGCCACCTAGGATGTAGGACCGCCGGTCACAAACATGAAGATGGGAGAAAGAGTAGGCTGGTGAGGGAAACGAGAGATATGTTTTTGGGGTGTTTGCAGGAGAAGTGAAGATATCAGTGCAAGAGAAATAAACTCATCAAGACATCAGTGTCATGGAACTTAAGAAAATTAAGGAGAGTCCTAATAGAAAAAAGAAGAGTAAGTATTCTATTACTGGAATGTCAGACCTATAGACACTGAGAAAATAAAGAGGACCAGGAAGGGTGGCTGAGAAGGAATAACCAGGGAGGTACGAAAAAACTAGTGCCTTTTTCTAGATGTGAAAGTGTTACGGTGGGGCCAAGTAAAATTAGGTCTTTCAAGGGGCCTTAAAACAGCAGCCTTAGAGTCATTGGTAACACTCAAAGGATTAAACTGGACTCAAAGAAGACTAGGAAACTAAAGAATGGAGGTGTACAGTCACACTCTGAAGAGTCTTCTATAAATAGGACCAGACAAATCATAACTAAAGCCATTCAGACTCAGGAGACACTTGATTAAGGCGGGGTACACTGAACACTGTTTAACATTGTAAGCTAGCTGAGATAGGAAATAAATTCTGATGATGCAAAACAAAAGGGGTCATTTCAAAAGCAGGCAGAGAATATGGGACTAAGACCACTACGAAGGGGTTTCCCTCATGTGCATGTACAGAAATTTCCTACGTTGTCCTAACAGGGAAGGTGGGGTTCTAATAGGGCAGCACAGAGGTAGGTGAAATAGAGGAGAAAATTAACTTCTGATTGTTCATGTCTTAAAAGAAATGAAATAAATATACAGATAACTGATAACATGGAAGAGAAGAAGAGTACACTAAGGGTTTGAAAAGAAAGACATAGATGTGATATTGTCTTACACAGTGGGAGAGCAAAATAATTATATGTATTATATATTATGAATGTATATGTATACATATAAATTGCTTGCTGTACAGAAATAAGAGCTCACACAAAGCTGCAGCCACAAATTTAAAATGATGGCCACAATCAAACCCCAAAGAGGCATGGAGTGAGATTCAACAAGAGTGTAAGTTTTTCCAAGTATAATAGAGAAGCAGAAGAGCTGAAGGCAGAAGCCACGGAATAACACAGTGTTGCCTGCTACAGTTCAACCTGGGGGAGCTGCGATGGAAGATACATGCACAGTCTTGACCACGAACATTTCAGGAATCAAAGATTAAGAATCACAGTGAGTCAGATCTGCGATCCCCTCCTCCAGAGGAGGTTCTGCTTAGACTTTCCGAGGGTTTCACTTCCTATCTCAGTTCCCTCTCGAGTTCAGGATATCCACCTCCCTCCTCTCTGTCCTTCACATGTTGCTATATTCCCATGTCTGAGTGGCACTCCTCCGGGAGATTCTCTCTCCGCTGCCCACCCGGTCACCATGGGTTCATATAACGTTCATACATGCAAGCAGTATGGAGACACTCTTGTTGCTCGCATCAGTAGTCTGGGGTGAGTCCTAAAGCCTGTGGACTCGTCCCATTGCTGTCAGGAACAGGTGGTGATTGCGCAGGCCGCCGAGGCTCAAGGTGCTCATAGAGGGCGTTCAGGGTGAGAGCCGAAGCCCAGTAACTCAGGGAGGAGGTTGCCGCTCCAAGCACACCCCTGGCCCACGCCCTCGTTTCGGCATTCGTAGCTTCAGCTTCGGAGACCCATTGCCCAGCTGCAAGGGGTGGGGAACGGTAATGCTGGAGCCACATGGTCTGGACCCGCCCCCACCCATAGCACGACGACAGGGTGGAGCCGGGCGGTCCGCTGTGAGCATATGTGCTTT